>JAIPRL010003999.1:0-41905 GCA_025469235.1 Pemphigus obesinymphae | reverse complement strand
CTCATAATGAAATATAAAGTAACTATTAATAGTAATTAGTAGGTACAAATATGCACTCTGTTATTATGTAGTGGATTCAATTCAAATAAGTTTTAATATAAAATATAATATATATGAGTGAACTTATTAAAATCGATAAAAACACAATTAATTAAAACAGAAAACGATTACCACGACGCACGATAATTAAACTGCGATAAGATACGAACCATCGACGCACGTTTGACCATCATGAAGGTTGATATTGATACTGTACTGTTATATGTTTAATAAAACATATAACAAAATATATAATGATAAACGGAAAGAGTTTGATGATATTTAAATTGACATAACGTAAAACATCAAATATGTGTTCATGTTTAAATTGTAATAACGTAAAACACTAAAAATTCAGTGACCTTTAAATTTTCATTGCGTTAAACGATAAATTTTTTTTTTTTTTGATTCAAGCCGTGGTGCAAATAATTAAAGAATTACAAAATAAGGTAAATTTGTTGGAGAATAGTCGTCATCGAAACGTGTCAACTACTTAAGAAGAATCAGAAAATTTGATGCGAGTCGTCGACTACCGTGTAATTCCGGATCTCGACAAGTCAATAAAATGATTTTCGGGTTTCGAGAACGCGTATGAAGCTGATGAGGGGAAGTTGATAGCCATAATGCACAATTTAAACGCGTGGCTATTGAATGTAAGTTTGCAATTTATAAGTGAAAGTATCTGTGGAGCCACAAAGGATTGGTATATGGACCGTTCATTCAAAATTTGATATGATATTAATACAACAATTCGTGCAACATTTGTTCGTGAACTGTATATGGTCTACTATTCGTTGTTTTATAATTTCTTATGATCGATAAGAAAATATGTTAAATCAATATTGAAAACTCGAGTTTGTTTTATTTAATACTAATATATTTAACAGTTGCTAGATTATGTTAAATTATATCGAACCCAGGTCATCGTTTCTAGGACTTGTTTAAAATAAATTAGAAAACTTTATTTATTTTAGTCTAACGACCGAGACCAAAAGGCCGGTTAGGTTAGCAAGAAATAGCCAGCCGACTATTCCTTAACTGGATAAGATTAGGTATATAGATATCAACAAACACTTTTAAACTCAATCTTAAAAACTTTTACAGTACTCATAGAGCGAGCGAAATAGGAGTTTTGCGGTACATTTATACAAGTTTTCGAGTTGTTAATAATCAACTTTTGGTTCTGAGCGGAGTGATGAAACTATATATTTTACAATAACGTTTATTTTATTTTATATTTTGTAAACAACTTTTTGACCTGAAGCTCACATTATAAAATAAATATACTCAGTGGTATTTACATAGGGTGTACCTACTGTATATTATACACCGTATACTTTCAGGATTATGTTGAAAAATTATGGGTATACTGCGTATACTGCATAATTAATAATATTATCTAAGACCAACAATTATTTTATAATTTGTAAACAAATAGAACAAAAAATATTGTTATTATATGACGTTGTTAGTCGTCGCATTTTTATTGATAAAAGCAAAGAATATAAAGCCAGAATTCTGAATGGACACTATATATATACAGGTATATAACTAATATGTGGCTATTATTCCAAATACTTTTGAAATATAAAAATACTGTATACAATGTTAAATATGTTACCTAATTAATCTTGTCAGCTTAATCAAATATATAATTGTACTTATTTATATTTTTTACAACTCTCAATATTCGTTTTATACTTAATAAGGCAATTAAAAAATGCATAACATTGAAAACAATTTTCAACACATATTTGTAGTATTCTAATAATGTTAAGTAAATTGAGCCCTATAATTTAAATACATAAAAAAAAAGGTCTAATACATATTTTCACTTAAAAATTGTATAACTTCGGAAAAAAATTCTATAAATTGTTGTAAGTGTTCCAATAATGTCCCCAAAATCGGAGTCCGTTATTTTTAGCTTATAAATAAATGTTCAATAGAGTACACTGCTAGTATAAACCCAGCGGTTATTTTTATAAATAAATAATTTAATTTATCACATCAGCGAATAAAAAATTCAACAAATATTGAAAATTATCCAACAATGTCCAACAAACTTTCTATATATTTGTTTGGTGAGTCAGATCGATGACTGCTAATGTTTTATTCCTAATTTCAAAAGGGTCATGTAAATAATATAAATAATAAAATTATTATATTGATAGTATACGCGTTTCATATTCTCCAAAACTTTCGAGTTTAAATTGATTCTTTGAAAAACACGATCGAATTTTTTTTTCGCTTTTTAATGGAGTGTAATTATTTCGGGTATACAAACAAATAGTTAATGTAATGAAATGTAAATATTTAAAATATAAATTAATAAAATATTATGCGATTGTGAAGGGGGGGGAGGATATATTTTATTGGAAACAAATCGAAAACAGCTTCGTTTCTCTTTTACCGGGATGAACTTACTTAGCGTTGAGTACACAATGAAAAAAGAAAACAAAGACTTTTAAATTGGAACCGAAAACTGAATTACTTTTCATTGTTTTTTTTCTATGTCTAACAACGTTGACAGGCAAACTGTGAGTAATTACGTTTTAGAAAACTAGAAAAACGTGCAACATTAAGACTAATGCACAGATAAATGAATTATAAACTATAAAATTGTATATCAAAAAATATATATGTATATATATATATATTTAATTGAAATTGAAATAACACCATTATTTAAACGTAACACATAAAATAGTTTATAAAATAAAAATAAACTTTACTAATATAAATAAATAATAATAATTCGATTTACGCTTTATAATTATATAATAATTATTTATATTATTATATATATTCATAAGTTTTTAATTTTATATTAGACTTGATCAATTGGATATACGAGTATTAATTTTTCGGAGGAAAATTTTAATCCGGAATGTACTTAAGATAATTGTTTTTCAATTTCTTAAATTCTTTAATGAACACATAACAACTACTGAAGAATAATATATTGTGTTATGTCCACGAATTTCCGAAGAAATATGTTTACAAATTTAACTTTGACTAAAATTAATTATTATAAGCCGAAGCCTTGTTCAGTATCGTTTTATCAAAAGAAATTATTTATCATTGCTTTCAATTTCAATCTTTAAGTATGGAAAACCTGCATCATTCTACATAAGTTTTATATTATAGACAACTTGTGTATATTTAAATAATTATCTTGGAACTATTTCAGATTTTTTATAAATTGATAAAATGTGTGTTTTGTAACACCTATAGTTTATTGGTTAGTAATTTATTAGAAAATCTAAAAAAGTAGACCAGTCCTTTGGGAGTTAAATCGAAATGAGCATCATTAGACTTATGCAAATTAACCAATATAGGCTTCGTACGAAATTCAATTTTAAAGGGATTCGAAGCGGCAATTTAAAATACACAAGCGTACGAGTCGTGAGAGTATGAGTAATAAATGATTATTAGTGTGTGCGACTTACCGGAATACCTATTACAGCTTCTTATCCGTAAAACAGACAACTTGCGATTTTAATTTCTTACTGAAGATATTAATATTGCCATATTATTATAATAATTTAATATAATAACAAGGTGGATAATAACTATACAAATTATTTCACATTATACATCAGGTAAATTAACATTAACCGCCTGCGGCTACAGTCTGCAGCCGCAGACGGCTCGTGACTATATAGACAGTAATGTATAGCCATAGGTACGTTGTTTATATTTATATTTTATTTTGGATAGCATCAGCAGATAATGGTGTGTCGTGTTCGATAAGAAATTAAATATTTAGCTATTAGCTATATTTCTATTTTCTATACACAATAAGTTACTGGAAAATTTAATGAATTATACACGTTTGTAATTTTTATTTTTTTCACTACTTTATTTAACTCAATATCATATACTAGGCAATTAGTAATTTATTTATTCAAAACTTTAATGTTTATAAGAAATATAATTATAATTTATAGATAGGTATGTATAGTATATTATAAAATGTTCATTATATTCCAGTTCAATCATTTAATATAGAATAGGCTCTCTGGCAGGGACGTGCCTAAAAAATATTTGTGTGTGTGTGTGTGTGTGTGTGGGGGGGGGGGGTCTGAATTGTATTTTGATGACCGAAAAAGTCATCAAAAATTTCACTTATTTCTCAACTGAGAGAAAAAATAGCAAAATTGAATAATGAAAAAAAAAAGTCAATCACACCTTAGTTTACCGACTGACATAATTTGTGAGGAGGTATAACCCCCCTCTGGTCTAGTCCCTGCTATCTGGCTCTGGTATTCCGTATGTTTATAGTAAGTATATAACATATTTTAGGTATAGTGACTTATTTTTATAGGAAAATGATTACTTTTTATCTATCTAATGTTGTCCTAAATAATTGTTCTAAGTACATCGAAATTCATTTTAATCGTCCTTGAATTTGTAACAACTTTATTGACTTTTTTTATTAAAAATACTAAATAATAATTAAGTAATAACATTCGTCAATCAATATTTTATTATATTATAAATTTATAAAATAGAAGCTAAGAAAGAGCTAAAGAAAATATAATTTGTGTACCCCTTTTAAAATATAATATATATATATATATATATATGCCCTCCTATTGCTTTTACTTTATCTCAATTTATTGTTTATTTAATTTCAATACCAATACTTAGTTCTAATAACATTTATAAATGTACCTGTGAACCTGTTTGCGTTCTTGTTCGTGGTTTAACTTGTTGGTTTTGCCTGAACAAACTTTACAAATTTCACGTGAGTGTATTTTTCTTGTTTCTCGTTTGTTCTGTTATCATGTGGCCGACCGTGTAATTAATCAGCAGTTTGCTGTATCACTGTTCACTTGGTACGCTCGTCCTACGTTTTCTAGGTTCTTTTAATTTTATTATCTGTGGTGTCTATCTTCCTCTATCTTGTACTGATGACTTACATTTTGCTCATCCATCTTTTGTTGTCCAGCTACTCCTCAAATATCACTCCTATCTATTCATATTCGGTGGTGACAACAACCTTCCTGATATTTCCTGGTTAAATGACCGTCACGGGTTATGTAACTCTACCACTTCCTCCAACATTTACCTTAGTATTCCACACTAGTTAACTCGCAAATTTTTAATGTTTTCCTGTATCTAGTGCCCATGAATCTACTATTCCTCCCGATACATACCACCCTTCCCTCTTTATTTCGATTAATCACATCATAGATCACTACCGACTTGCTTCATCATTATTTTTCTATGATTTTTCTCGGGACAATTACAAATCTATAATTAACTTTTTTAATTAATTTAATTAGGAACTTACTTTTTCTTTTTATGATACAAATGTAGCCATGGCTATGCTTCTTGACGAAATTTACTATTCTATTCTCTTTTTTATCCTTCGTATGACCCCTCAACCTTCTGTTTTTCATCTTGGTTCACTCCCAACCTACAAAACTCTACTTTCAGTTATAAATTTCCATGTCCCTTTACATCACGCTCAATATAGTGATTCTTTTCACATATCATCCAATTTTCTTTTAAATACCCCCCATAGTATGACTTCTTCGCTCTGCGAATATCAATCCCGATTTCTCACTATTTTAATTAATTGTATGTACATATGTTATTATATATATAATTTTTTTTCTTTAATTCTTTCATATATTGTAACGCATTATATACCATATTATTATCGTATTGTTATTAATTAAATTAATTAATTAAATATTGTTTCAATTGGATTTCGTCCGTTATGTTAATAAAAATAAAAATAAAATGTTTGGATAGAATTTTTTTTTAAACTTTGTACAAATGTTATACCTACCTGCTATCTACTAAATTCACAAAATTTGAGAACTTTCGTTTTTACCTTAATTTAACTTCCTTTAAAAATTAACATTTAAAAAAATTCGAAACTAATATTTGAAGTTTTTTTAAGTTTAAGATCTAAAATCGATATACATCATCAATCCTATTTTTCAAAAACTGTCAAAAATCTTAATTAATCAAATCATTTTTAAAGCCTGTAGAATTTTATAGTGTTTGCTATTTTTATGCTTTCAAACATTTGTAAATAAAATATATTGACTGTTTTTTTGAGTTCATCATTTATTTTTAGTTCACTACTTTATCCAGTAACGACTTATTTTTCTAATATTATAAGCAATATTGAATGAGATTTGTCTCAAGGGATGTTTTTAGCCCCTTAGAATGGCGTCTCTAGGATTTTTCAAAGGGAGAGATGCCAATTTAAAAAAATTTGAATTTAAAAATATTTCAGAAGACTGTAAGGTGTGATTGACCTCAAAATTGGCAATATCATGAAAATTATTTGACTTTATAGAACCATGTACCTAATTTGGTTTTCTAAAACAATTAAAAGAAAGTTAATTTTTGGACCCTGAATTTAATAGTGTTATTAAAACTAACCGTATTTTTTGAGTTAAAGTACAAAATCTTGAAAATTGCATTATTTTTTAAAATACGTTTAAATAATCATAAATGAAATAAAAAAAAATTTAGCACACTAATAACAGATATTACTATTAAGTATTTTCAGAAAAGCATTTACTTTACCCTTTGGTCTACTCTACGCAATTTTTCATAACAAATTACCAGGGGAATTTGTTTTTTTAATTTGATTTAATTTAATTTAATTAATCCATTTAATTTGCGACATTCACAATGGTAAATTCATGAACTTCAAAAGTTCATGACTTCTAAACTAAGTTCTTCCAGTCGATTTTTAAGAATAGAAAAATATACTAAATAAAATTAATTAATTCAAAGAGCACGAGTTTTTCATTTTTACAAAACATAAACGCATTTTAAAGAATAATCTTGGTTTTTTTATTGGTTTGTTATTAATAACTTAAAAATTAAGTACGAAATATAAATTTTGTTTATATTATCAAATTTCACATAAAAGTTCACACAATTTAAAAAAAATTTTTTTTTAAATGTCAATTTTTGATTATTTTAAGCAAGTATGAACGTATTTTGGAAAAATAGCGATTTTCAATATTTTTTTTGTCTATAGCTCAAAAAGTAAGTACAAGCGGCCAATTTTTGAAACATCAAAAAATGAAAAGCTTATTAAAAAAAAAAAACCAATAAATTTTTCTAGTACTATTAGGTACCTATCTATTATATTCATATTACTATTCTATTGCATTCGTTCCAAAATTATATTTTATTTTTATAATTAATATTATGAAATATATAGATATATATATATATGATAATAGGTATGTTTATATATTAATTCATATTTTTGTTGATTTAATCACCAATTATTTAACTGTAATTTTTTTTTACATAACATATGGATCAAGGGGTTGGGGCAGGACATTCGGACCCAATCCCTAAATACGCCACTGGTATTTTGTTATTAAATTCATCCCCTCCATCCACTTATAAATTAAACTATCATCTAAATATATTATTATATGTCCCCGAAATAATACATGGGTATAACTGCATATAATTAGTTATAAATTATAAGTTAAAACGATACCATCAAAGAACTATTATACAGACTAAAAAAACGAATGAATTTAAAATATGTCTAAATATTAGGTAACCATTTAATATAAGTATTTAAAAAATGCCTCCAATGCAGGGGTTCAAGATTATTATTAGTTGAATTTGCCATGATAATATTAACACACGTTTAAAATTTTTCCGACCGTAATCGTTAGTTGGCGGCGACGTGGTAGACCGCTTTCTATAAGTCTAAAATCTGTATATTAGATGGGTATTTCTGTATAGGTAATAAGTATGTACCATATGAATTTGATATTATATTATAAGTAAACCAATATTATGATCAATGAGATTTTAAAATAATAATTTAATCAGTTTGTACATTAAACTCGACAACAACTGTGCAATTATTCTAGAAATCTTATAATGATTTCGTATGCTCAAACGGCATACTTCTCGTACGCGCATGCACACGTAAATTACAGTTAACTGTAAAAAATGTATTTTTCATTTTGTACCTGTAAAGAAAAATAAGCTTGAGAAAACTAATTGTGTTACCATGTTTCAATTTTAATTCTGAAAATATATTTATATTCTGTATATATTTTACTAGAAAATGTTGGAAATAATTTTTTCATAATGTAATATTCTGCTATTTTAAAAAATTAATTTAATAAATTAGTAAATTTACAAAAAATTATCACCCCCCCCTTTTACAAGGTTTTAACAAAATATAAAAATTGTGTTTCCAATATTCTCTAGTAAAAAACGTAAAGAATCGTAGTATTTTTTTAGTTTTGAAATCGGAAAATTTTAAATAACCTTAAATCTTAGGTAAAAATTATTGGGACTTGAAATATGTGGACTATTGGTTAATATACTATAACAATAAATACAGCATATACTATATATTAAATAAAAATGAGAACTAGTTGTGTTTATATCAGTCATTTTGTATGGAATTTTAATATTTATGATATTGTAATGACGTTAATTTCATATAATATTAATATATTTCGCAAATAAATATGCCAATTTAATATATGACCATTTTAAGTTTACTAGTTTTTTTTAAATTAAAAGATATCGTAAATCATTGTGAACTAGTAAGCTATCCTGGACATGTTGTTACATATATACAGAGTGATCAACAAAATATGCTTTATTAATTTTTAACACTTTTAATTTTGCATAATAATATTATATTAAGCCTATTTTTTAATATCTTGTCAAATATATATATATATATATGTATACTAAAAACTATATTTTCCCATGATTTAATTCTTATAGTATGACGTGTAATATTTGTCAAAAAAAATCAAAAAATTAAATTTTTTAATGATTTATAAAACGTGCAAATGCACATTTTACAAAACGGCACTATTTCTCTAGGTCACTAGATATTGTTGTTCTTTATTGTTTAATTTTTCTACGATATTTCTAAGTTTTTGCAATTAAGAATTTTAAAAAAATTTTTTATCAGGAAATCTTGTACCTGAAAAGTTCTACTTGGCTTCTTGATTCTTCTACTTTGTATACAAAAAAACACAACATTTTAAAACTATATTACGCTTAGAATCTAAAATAAAAAAGTACGGCTCATTGAGAAAGTCATGGCCTTTCTGGCCCGATTTTGGTTATGCTACTGAATAGTGATATTGAAACCAAATTTAAAAGTTAAAATTTATTCGTGAGAATTGTTTGCATAATTCACATCCTTAAAACAAGCCACCTCTCGAAATTTGTAATTTTTTAGTCAAAGATATATGCAATTTGATAGTCTACAAATAATTAGCTGTTAGCTATGCAGTTGTACGTTATTTGAGTCATATATTTTATTGTTGTTAATTTAGTGAATAAATAATGTGTAATTCTTTCATTTTTAAATTGTTTGATAATTTTCCAAAAAAGGTTGTAGCACAATATTGATATTTTATGAATAAATAGAAAAAACCTTTACTCAATACCGCCACTATTATACAAGATAGGTATTATGGCATTGTAGAGTTTCATGAAATAAGAAGTTTACATAGCGATTTGAATGCCAACAAACATCTTAAAATATGCATAATCTTATAAAATCTTAAGCCGCTACAAATCAAAGTTCGAAAATCGTGATTTTATGTAATATTAGTGTAGTTATTGTAGGGTAAGCATATCACATATATATTTTCTAAATATACGTTTTAAAGTGTATTATGTAAGAATTTACTTGAAATATAAGAGTCGAATACTAGTTCTCGAAACTACTCACTTAAAGTTTTGGGTAGTCTCATTCTAGGTATGTGAACTATTATACAAACCGGTGAGAAAATGAATTACAATATTGAATGATAAAAATGTTGTCGTTTTTCTTTTAGTTACATGAAAATGGTTAGTACCTAAATGGAAATATGTTGAATTTCACAATGTACAAATCGGTATCAAACAGCGGTACCGACAGTGTTGAATATACAGTGCTAAAAAATAATTATTAGTGAATCGCCCTGTATACTCTTCCGTGTATATTCCTCTTGTCTTTTGCACGTAATCATGCGTGCGTGCGTGCGTGTGTGTACCACTGCGCAGTTAATTTGCATTAGACCGTTGTGGCACGGTAGTGTTGGTATAGTTGTGGCCGTGCGGGGAAGTGTACGGGTAGAGATTTATGAATGGCTGTGCGGTCGAACAGTACCGGCGGCGGTGGCAACTTGCACCGGCCAGTTAAAAGTTTTCTACGTTACGGTTACAGTTGAGCTCGGCGCGCGATGTAAGCAAGTCGGACGTAATGTACACGTACACGAAACACACACGCGGAAAACACCAAGGAGATAATTTCGCTTCGCCCGAAAGTTATTGTTCGCCCGGAACGACGGGCTGGAACGGGTCTCGAGTGGCGGGCGGGGCACAGTACATTGTTAATAGGGAAACGGTTCTGGTGGCGTATTGAACGGGCCGAGGGACGGGAGAGCGGCGGCGCGAACAATAAAAACCGTCGAACGGTTTTTTGTTTTCGTGAGTGCGAAGAAACGTGTTGAGAGAAGAATTTCCGGGCAAAGGGGTTAAAGTCGGGGCGGTGTATACGCGCACGCCGACGGCGGTGGCAGGGGCGGTACGACGGAGAAAGACGGTGGGCGGACGTGGAACCCGGTGGTGGGAGGGGGGTTGACCGGACGGGGTGACGTGGACGAGCGGGCACGCGGGGTACCGGGTGAGGGGGGGGGGAGGAAAACATCTATACTGTCATGATTGATCGCCAGGAATTATTCAACGTGCCAACAACACGCCCAGCCAGTCGATAATAACATCGTGATTGAACAGCTTACTTATTTTTCGCTTTACAATTTCCCCCCCCCCCACACACACCACCATCACACATACACACACACGCACACGCGCACACGAACATATTATTATACTACACACGCGTACGCCCACGCCAGCATCTCCGTCTCCACACGGCCAACCCTTCCGCGTGTGCATTCACCGCTGTCCGGGGGGCCATGGCCTGCACCTCCGGCACCACCGACGAACCATAAATAATCTCAAAAATATTAATAATCCTTCTCCGCGAATACACTTTGTCCGCGTACCACAAACACTGCTGCAGCACACAATCCGCATTTCGGTTTATCGAGCCGTTTTCAGAAATAACAGCTGCAGCCGCTTTATATATATATATATATAATATAACATACAAATGATGTATTACGATTTACGATTTTTTTTTTATTTATTGTATATTTGTGAAATTTTATTATAATTCGTTTTTTTTTTTTTAGGAGGGGCTATTCGGAAATATAATTTCGAATCAACGAGCTCCCCGAGAAATGTCGAAGAATTCTCGGCGGCCGTATAACCACGGTCGGTTCCAGACAAATAATCACTGCAATCCGTTTAACGGTTAATACATTATGCACACAATTGATATTACCTATAATAGATTATTATTCGATCATATAGGTAGTGAAACACTCGTGCAGATTAAAAAACGAGCAATGTGCACCAATAATAAATAAAAGTAATCACATCTATTTACCCGTATGGAGAACGTCCCATTTCATTTTAGAATATCATATTATGATTTTAAAATTAATTAAATCGAAATATGTAATATTCTTATATAAATAAAAATAAATAAATAATATATATCAATTTCACTTATAAGTTATACCTATTTATGTATTGTAACTTTTTATAACAAGTATGTGATTATTCTTAATATAATTTTGTTGAAAAAAGTAAATTTTTACTTTTCATAATGTAAAAAAACAGAATTTTTAATAAAAATATTAATTTTATTACTATTTTATATGTTTTAAAATGTTTTTAGTAATCTGATGTATCTAAACATTTTTCATATATTTAAAAACGTGTAAAAAAAAATCAACCTACTTACAAATTATATATTACTATACCAATAAGTGCCAATTTAATGTAGCGCATATGTTTTCTGAAAGGCACGATAGCAACTCGATTAATCATTGGCTGACTTCATGATTTAAAAATAGTATAGTCCGTCCAGAATTGGTAGTTACTGTTTAGTCTTTAGCATTAATGATGGTAGTTATGAAAATACAATATTTAACAGTCTCAAAATACATATCAGTATGTTAGTATAAGAATCGACAGAACTATCTTCATGTATGCTACGGAACGATTTTAATCATATCATGCATATAATAAGTACGTGGGCACGTCCAATACCAAAGGTATTTCAGTGTACATTTCTACGTAACCGCGCCAATATCGATAAAAACGCGGAAGTGACGACCTTGCGTCGTCATCGACCATATGTCTAAACAACACTGCATATGACCGATGATGACTATAAGTCATCATAATTTTGTTTTTCCTACAAAAAGATATTTGGATGGTCAGACAATCAATCAGTTATAATATTGTTAATTGCACTGCTAAGGTTATTATAAGACACTTTGGTCGTAGTATTATTATCTATAAAGAAGTATTTTGTGTATCACCATTACCTTAAATTTTTAGCTAAATCGTCAAAATCCCCAAATTCATCATTGGAACCACTATCAAAATCATCGTC
Source organism: Pemphigus obesinymphae (assembly GCA_025469235.1). Classification (NCBI taxonomy): domain Eukaryota; kingdom Metazoa; phylum Arthropoda; class Insecta; order Hemiptera; family Aphididae; genus Pemphigus; species Pemphigus obesinymphae. The sequence goes on along the minus strand of JAIPRL010003999.1, from coordinate 29,364 downwards.
CGATGATATCCATTGATCATTATCTAAAAGAGAACGAAGCTCGTCATCAGTTAATTTGTGTGTTTTCATGCTTTTTTTTCTAACAAGACTTGGAGATTGTTCTCTTGATGGACCAGAAGGAAGATCCATATTGATATACGTATTGAGTAGAATAAAATATAATTATGCAAATACGGTGTAAAATATATAATATGATATCACAATTCAAAAATGCACGTGCGTCTACTATCAATATAATACAAAAACATATGATGTTTGTTATTACTTTGTGGGAATATTGACGTATGGTTTATTTATAATACTTATTTATTATAATATTTATTAATACTTCAAACGTACACTACAATGACTATTGATTTTAATATAATATGATGATAGTGTTTTTATATTAGAAAGTAACACGGGTAACACTGTGTATACGTATTATAAACGATGATTTTAGAAAAAAACATTGATATTATCTGAAAAATGGCGGAAACTCAAAACCAACTGCAATAATTTATTTACATATCTATACTGAATGGGCCTATATACAATTATATGGTCATACACCATCAGCTAAATATTCTAGAACACTTTGAATATGCATATGACATTTGACGAATATCCGTCGTCATCGGCAAGGCATGCTCAACTTGCAAAGACGAAGAGTTGTCGTCAGTGGCATTGAAAGTGTTTAATCTTGTACATTTCGAGTTAAAAATTGTTATTCAAAGTAAATAGGATTAGTGATTGCGAGTATAGATTCCAATGACATAAAGGTCTTCCTTAAAAATATATTTATTGTATCATTAAGTGATGAAGATGAAATTAATTTGGAAGAATAACCTATACCTTGTCAATATTCCAAAGATTATTTGAAAAATAGGATAGCTATGCACATTATGGATAACGACCTATTAAAAATTAATGAGGAAATAGATATTTTTAATGATGATAAAATAAATAACAATAAATTATCTGAGAATATAACTTTTAATAATATATTTAAAGAACTCAAAGTATCTTTAACATTTGCCTAGAAGAATGTCAGAATGAAAAAAACCACGGAGATGACAGAAATGCATATTAAAATATAATATTTTAAAGAAACTTTTAGATTTTCGAAAGTTATTACTACGTTGGTCAGCAGTCGAGACGTTCTGGAATTGAAGTTTAACATCAGAATCTTTATATAATGAATTGAAAATTGAGTATTCCAACATAAAACATTGCTACTCCAATCAGGCGTAAATCCAAGGGGAGCGTGTTATGGGGGTCATAACCCCACTCCCCTTAAATAAACATCAAGATTAAGTTCTTTATGTTTACTTGACAATTGGTATACGCATAAATTGCATTTTAAATTTATTTCACAGAGATTATTTTTGCACCAAAAATGTTTAAAACAATTATATGTATTTTAAATAGTTAATATTTTGTATTATACAATGAATATATAACTTCATTTAAAAAAAAAACAAACATACTATCATCGGTTATTATATCAGTTACTGTTAGAGGGATATGAATAACCATGTGCAAAAATATGACGATTTACAAAAATCTGTGAAACAAGTGAGACCGACCACAATCATAGAAAGTTGTTAATTTTTAGTTTGTATTTTTAGTTAATTTATTGTTTTGTTAAAATTTTTAGTATCATTAAATTTGTTTAATTGAAAGTTATTTATTACCTATTGAAATAATGGTTACTAATTTATATTATTCATAATTATTTATTAATATACTAACTTAGATAAGTGAAATGGTTGGTTATTGATTTGACATTAAAATAATACAATTAATTATAGTATTAGGAGCATATAATTTTTTACATCGCCAATAATATACATAAAATTTAACAAGCAAATATTACCCATAATATAAAAAATACCAACATACCTAAGAAAATTGTGTTTATAATATTTATGTTTTTAATACAATTTGAAAAAGTTTTAAATAAGTATTTTTAGACTAAGCATTATTAAAATTATTAAAATCATGCAAATTTTGCTTTTCTGTGAATATATAGGTACAGGTACACCGGTGTATGTTAATTGTTCTAAAAATGTATAATAAATGTACCTTATAACTTATAAGTATGTTAAGACTTAAAAACAATGTATTTTAAATATAATAAATTATTTACTTTCATATAAGTACAGGCATTATCGGAATTAAAATTATTTCATTAATAATTTAATACTCTATACCTATATTTATGTAAATAAATTTATAATAATATAATATAATCAAAATAATAATTAAATAAGTAAAATAACATAACTTACCTATCACTATAAAAAAAAAAAAACACCAAATAACATTTGATGCAATAAAATACATATATATAATTATATATAAATACATTGAAACAAATATAAAACAGAAATTACAACCAGGTAAGATTATCTCGGAGTAATATTTTTGTGGGACACTATCAACATACCTACAACAGATTTTAATTTGATGCTATCAGTTTAATAGAGATTTTACCGGCTATAATATCCACCACATACATTAGCATAGATCTTGCTTAATTTTAATTTGATAAAAATTCTTAATTCATTGTTATGACTCGCTGTTTTGATTTCGAATGATTTTTTAAAAGGAGTAAAAAAAATGTATTTATATACTAACTTAAATAAGTGAAATGGTTAGTTATTAATTTAACACTAAAATATTACAAATATTTGTAGCCATAATATTAGAAACATATAATTTCTCACATCACCTATAATATACATAAACAATTTTCTGTGCTAATGAAGCACTAACGATTGCCCCGGGTCAGGAACCAAAATCCAAAACGGAGGGTTCTGGAAAAATGGACCTGATTATCAATCTGCATCTATAATAAAACCTAACCAAAATGATCTTCAAGTATGCCTTTTGTATATAAAAAAAAATGGATAATGTGTCGAATCATGTTTTTAATGTTTTTGAGTATGCGCATTAAAGTTTAAACCCTAGTAATGTTATTACGACATGGGAAATAGAATAACAATAATTTCAAGTCATTACTTGGATAGAATTTACTATTGAATCTAATTCGATCCACCTCCTCAACTTTTATCATTTAAAATTGAAAAAAAGGATAGGCTTTTATTCCGATATAGTTTTAATATTATATATTAATATACTTTAAGCTTCCTTTGAATACAATTTCAACGACGTGTTTTGTCAAAATATTTCCATATAAAGTAACTGCAGTGGTATAATAGTGCCCCGTGGCACCAAAATGCATAATGCATCTCTGATGTTTTGATTTTGAAATTAGTTTACATTTAAGGTCTATTTATTTATTCTATATTAGAAAAATCGGGTAAAACATACATTTGTAGCTAATGGAAAAAATACATTATGTACTTACACGGTATTGCAATACGAGACAAAATAAACGTGTTACAATTTACTCATTGGTCGATTCGCGTACACGGAAACACTTTAATCTCTATTCCGGTCGAGTGAAAAAAATCATGTTTAAGTGCATCACGAAAATCCGAACAAGGAAAATATAATAATTAGACCTCGAATTTTAATTTCATTTATAAATCTAAAAATAAAAATAAAAATGTAATGAATTTACGAGTATTATAATATAAAAACTACCATGAAAAAAAATACTGAAATAATTGAATTTTTTTTAACATTGAAAATTTTTGAAACAAAGGTTTTTTTATAATAATATTATACTGAACATTGTTCAGGTTTTTTATATGCAATGATTATACTTTTCTTTCAAATGTAATGTAATAATAATAATGAAAAAAATAATAATGAACACTAACCTATCCGAGTATTGACATGACGATGGACAAACTTCCACCATATGTATCTGGATGATTTTTTATTAAATAGATATTTCAAATTTTATTAGATGAATTTGATTTTGAAATTGAACCTAACCTTTGGGGTAGCGCTGTAAGAAGAACTCTGAAGTTCGATCAATACCTGTCCGAAACGGACCAGACACGAACGTGATCCGGTATTAGACTCTGAGTAGAACAATGAAGCTATTGATTTTTCAATGATTTTTATTTGTATTTTTTTTTTATGTACACATTTTTGGCCAAAAGGGATCGAGAAGGAGCTATGGAATTGGTATGATATCGATAGGTATCAATCGGTTCTAGATCGACTATACACATAGCATTTCTCCAATTTTCCAGTACTTTTCTTGGAGTAAATGAAAAACTTCCATCTATACAGTGTATAATTTACATACACCGCATACATGCACTAATATTAACTTGTTTAAACTAATCAAGACAAGGACATTAGAATATTGATTAAAAAAAAGTTTGTCAGCAAAATCAAAAGTTTAAATACAACTACGCTGAAAGCTATATTGCAAATACGCCTATATGATTTATTTATTTATTTATTTTTGTGTACCGAAACGTAATCAGAACGTATGAGAAAATTATAACTTAATGCTCGTTATCATTTCGTGACGTAATGGTACGTAACGAATTTTAAGTGGAGAAATCTATAGATATACGACTGGATCCTTATTAAAACTTTTTTTTTAAGCTCATTTATTATTTTACCTGTCTCTTTTCTAATTGAAATAAATTAAAAACTTATAAATTATAAACATTAACAAATGTATTTAAAACGTACATTAAAATGTTTATCTGAATAATGTAATATAATTTTAAGGAGGAATACGGTTCGTTTACACACGAATTATTATTTTTTTTTTACCATAATACGTATATTAGAAATTATGTATGAATATATACGTTGTATATCCGCGTGTATGCTCTCCACCACTATAATATGTGATGAGATAATTATTCCCATCTATGCGTAATAACAAGTGTCGGAAACCACAGACACGTTCTAACATTCTAGTCGATAATGAGTTTTGTCGGTGTCATTTCGACGGATGTCAGTGTATACTGTGAATATAATGTATGGTGGCCGACCTATACACTTTAATTTTTATCAATTTGATTTTTCTCGGCATATACTATATACCCATATTAATATTTTATTGTATTTATTATTTATCCTATAATCGTTGAACTTCCGGCGACAGTTCAAAACATAAATTCGTGTTTAAACGTCTATGTTTAGCACTGAAAATTGAAACTTTTAAATATTTAAACATCCATATATACTATATAGTGCACGATGATATTAAAAATTATAATTAATTATAAAAATAAACAATTAAAATTATCAAGATTCAAGTCACTAAAGCTCGTTTCACGCGAACCATTATTATTTTAAAGCGATCATTTCACATGTTGTGTTGCCACAAAATTTTGGTCCACAAACGGTTTTGGGTTCAGTCCCCGCTAAAAGCGATGCCACTTTTTGAAGCACTACATTCAGAAATATATTGAAATGTATAAGTGTTTTCTCACTGACCACGACACGATCAACCACATGTACATCAGATGAACACTCGCGATACACTCCTGTAACGTGGCATGCCATACTACCGGTAAAATAGTCATTGTTATCATAAATTGATTACAAACGAATTTCATGATTTAATAACTTCAATCAAATGAACCCGATAACGGTGGTTCGTTCGCCGTCTGCGTGTACGAAGTTCATGTAAAACTCGTACCTAAACATTAATATTACCAAAACCATATATCCTCTTTGGTGTCCATCTTAACATCGAAATAGGTACTTTGAACAATACCTACTACAAAATACGTATATAAAATTACATTTTGCAAAAATGATAAATTATTATAATCATGTTATCACATGAATATTTTTAAAATGTTCTGCGGTTGTAAAAATTATATATTGTGGAACTCGTTTTTATTTCATTTTCATTTCTTATTTTGATTCATTATTGAAGGAGATATTAAGGATACAAGTCGGTAATTGGTTCCCATACTAGTGATTTAGTATACAATATTATCATAATAACAAACAATTTGTAATGATTGAATTTATATATGAATTTTACATTTTATTATTTTTATAAGTTTAAATTGTTATTAAATATGAAAACAATAATGATAAATTAGCTTTACAGTATACATACTATAGGTTCTATTGTATAGTTTATGTATTAAAAACGGTATATTTGCTATAGTTCAATTATGTAAACCAACAATATTTTGTGCATATAAACAATTCTCGTGATTAACTTCAAATAGGGTAGTTTCTAAATCGTTTTCCTTCAAAAATGCCAATGCCGCATCTTTGGTATGTTGTAACATAGGCAGTGCGTTGACAACAACCATAATAATTGGTTTCTTTGCTCCTGTAAATCGAACAAATCAATTATTCAAATATTCGAAAATCAACTAGGTATAAAGTATATTAACATAAGTTGAAGATATATAAGTTGGTATTATACAGTGGAATATGTATTTAACATAGTTTTATTTTTAAAGTTCCATAATGATTTACCTATTTGAAATACATTCTATGGGTAAATAAAACGATTACCTATAAATATTTTTTTTAGAAAATAATTTGTTATATACAAAAAAAAAAAAAAATTAAGAAAAAAAAATGTTTTTATATTTAAACTGTACACAATTATCCGTTAATTAATTTAGAGGTAGATTTTTGAAAATGTTGACGGGTCAAAATTTCATTATTGTTAGTAATTTTGTAAATTAACGAAAAAATAATAGGTACGAATTTAAATTTGGATTGGAATTGTCAAATAATTTTCAGGTATTTATCCTAATTTTCAGTACATTTTCAATAAATAAAAAATTAATTAATCCTAAAAAAAACTGTTATTTAAAATAATTTATTTTACAGTACAACATTACTCTTATTAAATAATAATTAATAAAGAATAACTTCAAAATATTTTTAAATAAATATGATAAGTAAATCGTGGTGAGACTAAATCTTATGTATTTTATACAAAATAAATTGTCTATAAATGGACGTATTTAATTAAATTAATTTAATCAAATTCAAACTTGTATAAATGAGCTGCAAACGAAATTGTGTCCACTGATTAAATTTAACATACAATAGTTGTGTTCCGTAGTTTTATTTTGGCTAACGAGTTGTGTCCAAAAATCCAACGATTGGTTCGTACATATTTTAAATTATAATAATAATGTATATACGTAAATTGTATATCGAATTTACAAAATCAGTGTACTACATGTAATAAAATAAAATAAACCAATGATATTTAAACCAGACCATTAACGATAATATTGTAGTCATTTCTAAGTAGGAAGAAAATTATTATAAGGATGCCGCACACCCGATTTTCAAAGGGTTTTGTATAAGCAATTTTTATTAAATTAAAAAAAAAAAATCCAATAAATTAAAAAAATTCAATATATTTGCAAAGTAATTTAAAAATAGATCTGTGCCAGTGCCATTTTTAATCATTTTGTAAACACGAAATTTGTTTAAAAAATATTTACCCGTTTTTAATTTTTATCAACTTGAAAATATTTTAGAAAGATGAAATAAAAAAAAAATATATATATATATATATATATAAAGAACAAAATTTTCTAGCAACTGATTTAGTAAATTTTTAGTAGGTATATGCGCTTTTAGTTTTATGAAATTAAATAAATCGATATTTTAACAGATAATATAACATGTAAAAATGTATTATGTATTATGTATATATAAAATTGAATTCATCAGTCGCTAGATAATGTTGTTAGCTATAATTTGTTTTTTGTTTTGTATTTTCAACATGTTTATAAGTTAATAAAAAAGAAAAATGCTAACATAAGTTTTTCATTGAAAAATTGTCGGTGTGGCGTCCTCTTAACACATTAATATTAACCGCACACGCATTAATTCATGTGTACCCATTTTTATCACCAGATACAATTCATGTTAGCTACGATTAAATGAAATTCTTTCTTGTTTATTATATAGCTCCGTAAATTGTTTTATGACGGGAGAGTATTATATATATAATCGTAATTTTTTATAAAAAAATAAAATACATAAAAATATCAAAATTGTATAAATTATGAAATTGTGTTCTAGTTTTTTCAATACCTTCTAAACAGAACAATAGAGTTATGTACGAATTGTAGTTATCCGAGTCGATTACAATGCCATTTGGAACCATATAACCTGATAACAATAATCGTACGTTATATAAAAAATCTCATTATTTAACTCTAACCCACACATAATTTGGAAAATGATAATATTTTCAAAATATTTGTTGATAATTACTAGAAAATATTTTAGAAAAAATATTGCGTAAATATTTTATGACGATTACAAGAAAATATATTAGATAAAATATTGTGCAAATATTTTATCATGATAAATAGTAAAATATATTTTTGGGCACTTATAATACAACTATTAAGAATTATATGGCTACATGCCTACTTTTATTTACATTTATAGCTCAAATTCTAATTATTTTGCTAACTATCCAAATAAAAAACATAAAATAATAATATTATTGTTAAACTTTTTTTTTGTGGTGCATAAGAGTACTCGTGTACCTATTATAACGTAATATTACGTCATATTAAATATTTATATTAATAATGTACAAGAAGTAAAAGATAGGTAACTAAGTTTTTGGAAAATAATAATGAAAATTAAAATGATAAGAGAATATAACCGTGATAGATATAGATATTTGAAACATTTAAGTGCTTATATACGAGTAAAACTTATAAGATATTATGGTAAACTTATGTGCCTCAGTAGATAAGGCGTGTAATCTGTGTTCGATGGTCAGCAATTCATCCTCCAATTCCAGAGTTAGTAATATATTGCAAATTTCGCCACAGTGAGGGGACACTCCAATGGCATGCCACGACTAGCCCTCCCTACCAAAGTCCTCCCTCTAAAAAATATTGGGTTTTTTTTTTTTTTTTGTAATTGAATTGAAAGAAAATTTTTCGAAAATATGAAAGGAAAATGTTTTGAAAATATTATAAGAAAATATTTTAGAAATGTAAACTTCTTGGCAAAAAAAATATTTTTACAGTATTTTCCACATCTATTTACCAATGATCAGAAAATATTTTGAAAATAACATAATTTTCCTGAAAATATTTTCAAAATTTTTGAATGTATCGATTATATAACGCTATATTATATCAACCTCCTTTTCCGGAAATCCTTGCTTTGGAATTCAACACAAAACCTAAACATACAACTTACGATATTAGTATGGTGAAGTAGAATAGTATACAACTAAATTGTAATATTTACTTTGTAGAACTATTTGCTTAAAATTCAAGTAGTTTTTTCCATACGTTCGGGCAGTCATCATTTCGTAAGTCCCCGAATATTCACTAAAAGTACAGTTTTTCTTTTATTATATTCATTTCCATCAATAAAACTTAATATAATTTGTAATGACCTACAGTAAGTTTGTTGAAAACATAACAAATGAAACGAATCCATATTTTAAATTTGTAGTGAAATCAATTCCTTGACATACGCACGGCATCTGAATGTCTAATGTTTATTTGTTATTAGTTTTTATCGTATTACAATTGATAATTATTTTTTAATTTATTATTTTATTGATTAAAAATTATTACAAATAATTTCCTTAAAACGCAAATAGGTATAATGTATAATGTAAAATGTATAACAAAAATAAATTATGAGTTATACAATATTCTATGTAATACCAAATTTTTTATTTCACTATAATAAATCTCATGGTCTGCACCTGTATAATATATTAAAAAAAAACATTTTTAATAGTTTAATTTACGAGTATACATTATTTTTGGAAATGGGTAGTTGACTCAAAATGTAGGTGTTGAATCAAACTATGAAGCTTAAGAGCGAGCCGGAACTCAAACATACTTTGAAATATTAATTTATAAAAATTAGAAAGCCGGGAAGCACTTTGCAGGTTGGTATGATGATGATGATGGCTATATTGAATTTGAAATCATTGATAAATCATAAATCATTTCTTCCTCAAAAAACGATTTGAAGAGAAGTTCCGATGGATATACTTGACAATTTCTGCATATATATATATATATATACAATAATATTATATAATATTACGAATAAAAAAGTTGAAAAAAGGCAAAAAAATGTTTTGGTTATACAGGGATTCGAACTGAAGACCCTGCACGTGACAACACAATACAACTACGACTAGAATACGTAGACCACTCTTGTGAAATATAAAAAATATACTTCTTAAACATATATGATAAAATCGTTAAGTTTCAATTTTATATAACTTTAAAATTAAGTCCGGCCGGAAAATTCTGACTAGCTATTATTTTTTTGTACAAAAAATACATAACTATTTAAAAAAAATAAAATGCCAATAATCTAATTTTCCTGTAAAGTAACTATTATGTTATTACAAACATTTTATTACCAAAAATATGTAAAAATTTAAATAAAACTTTTTGTTATTATATTTTACATATCTGAATATTTCATCACTCTATCATCAATATTTTCAAATATAAAGAATTTTACCAGAATCATGTTTTCTGATTTTTATGCTAATATTTTGATAATTTTATCTTGCGCGTTTTTCCAAAAAGATCGAAAAACGACTTGTCTAAATGTATCCTTCACATACTACTGAAATTTATTTCCATGTTGTACGATTTTATTTACTTGTAAATAGACTACAATAATTCGTATGTGTTGGAATAGCTGACATCAATACCACATACCATCTTCCGGCAACCTTAAATACAAACAATTTCTGTTAGATTATTTTTATGTTAGGTCAGTTTTGGTTACTTTTCCAGGTTTTTCATTGAGGTAAGCTCTGAATTGACCACACGTAGTTTCTATATGATTCGGATTGTTTTCTATCCACTGAATGTTTTCGAGTTCGTCTAACGAAAAAGGTACAAACACTGTCTTCGGCTTATCCATCGGAACCTGCCACGTGGTCGCGAATTTTAAACACGCGAAAATCATTACGCCCGTTAACATTCGTTTTGTAGACGACATGGTTTCTTCTACATTGCCGTTTGATTACGAACCATAAAATGTATTCAAATAGCAATATATGAAAATATTGAAACTGTTGCAATCAACCATAAATTAATCAACAACACTTGAACAAATAGATACAATGCGTTTAATTGCAATAATTAGAAACCGATTTTTAAAAAAAATATATATTATGCAAACATTACATAAATATAAACAGTCATATGATTGTATAATATGCAGTTAATGCGATTACAATTGTTTTATGTAATATATTTGCTCACCAAGACCTTTGAATTTTTATGTGTATCGTTATAGGTCGGTAAAACCTCAATAATTTACACAAATCAGATAAACATTAAAATGTATATACGAAAACAATAGTACCTGTTCGGAAAAGGAGTAACTAATACGTTTTACGAGCGAAATTGTACGTTCTATACTAAGTATCTTGTATATATATATTAGAAGTCATCTGTAAAATTGCTTTAAAAACTGTCCAAATTAACATAATTTATTCAATTGTGATTTGAGTATTGTAAAACATTATTTTGCTAATTGATTTAATCTCACTAAAACTTACGGACGTGCTAAGTCATAAATTATTATTTAGGGTGGGGAAGTATTTAGAGTGTTGTCGATGAATAAACACATAGTACATTATAAAGTATAAAATAGACTCGAACAGAAGATTTATTGTTATCAATAAATAATATCGTAGGAGTCTGTACATACATTATTAAGACAAAATAATTTTTGAAAATGTTTACTCATTTTTGGTCAACTTATAACAATTTTCAATTTTGAGATATTTAATTCAAATAGGCATAACTTTTCTACTTTATAGGAAATTTTAATTATTGGCGTTTAATTTTTTTTTAAATAATTATGTATTTTTTGATCAAAAAAATAATGGTCAAGTCAGAATTTGTCTTTCAGACTTGGCGTTAAGGTTATATAAAATTGAAATTTGACGATTTTATAATATATGTTTCAGAAACATATTTTTTTATGTTTTACAAGAGTGGTCTACTACGTAGACTCTACGTATTCTAGTCGTAGTTGACTGTGTTGTCATGTGCGGGGTCCTCGGTTCGAATCCCTATACAACCAAAAATTTTTGTCCATTTTTCAACTTTTTTTGTTCGTGATATTATATAATATTATCATATATACGTATATATATATATATATTATTAGTATAATATGTAGAAATTGTCAAGTATATCCACCGGAACTTCGCTCCAAATCGTTTTTTCAGAAAGAAATGATTTATCATTGCTTTTAAATTCAATATACCCACCACCAGTATCCTACCTAACAAACGAAGTGTTTTCACCCCCTACTGAACGGCTTTTTTAATTTGCATATTTATGTTTTGAAGTATCCTACGAATATACCCCAATAGTTCCCAAACTGTACCACGCGCCTCCCTCGAGAGAGATTTTTATAATCTATTATTTTTTAGGAAGGCGTGAACAGAAAAAAATTGGGAACCGCTTCTATACCCGATAATGATGTTTCAAGTACACTAAAATTAAAATTAGTAAAAATTAGAAATTTGGAAAATGGAAAAGAAAATGTTTTCATAATAGGAAATATCAATGATAAAAAGCATAAAAATATTATTATTACATATACATAATACATAGGACATATATTTTGTTACATTAGTTGACCCGACCCCCCCTCTGAATATAAAATAGCGATTGCGGGGAAACTATTGATCTAAAAATATTGCTATTGGTCCGGTATCGATTTGAAAATTTCGATAGTTACCTAACTAACTATAACTACGTATATTTCTTACAGTACCAATATAATAATTCATAGATAGACTAAAATCGATTACCGTCCACTTATGTCGTTTTCGAAAATGCGTGTATATACTACAACTACTACGACTAGTACTACTACTATAGTAAAATTTTACGATAAATAATAGTAATATTAGGTCTATGAATTTATTTTGATTATATTTTTCATTATTAGTGTGAAACCCGGTTTTATACAGATATTACTATAATTAGCAGAATTCGTCATTATATACGTAATATTATAATATGAAGATGTATCAACAGGGCAAGTGGTACGAGAGGAGAGTCGCATACATTGAAGGACATCTATACATATCTATACATTCACAAAATCGCACAGTCCGTACGCACGCACATAAAAATGATAAAATATTGTCCAAATTCAACTCCTTAAAAATTACTTGTATTCAACGCCCTTAAAAAAAGGATTTTTAAGTATTTCATATACTTATTGATTTTATATAATATCACAAATAATCCAAAATATTGAGGGAAGGGTAAAAAATCGGAAAAATCAAAAATCTATTTCCGGAACATTATTCTATTATTTCGGGACACTATACGAATAAAAAATGTATTTACTTTTTTAATGAGTACCTATTTAACTTTTAAAATGTATAAATTATATTATAACTCGTATTTAACGATAATATTATCTGTATTCTCGTATGCAATTATGTATAGGTTGGACACATTGACAGTTTGTGATAACGTTTTCATCACAATATAAAATATTGCACAGCGCCAAAAATTAATAAATTAAAATTAAAAATAAAGTTTGAAAGTTAACAAAAATTTTTGGTGTGTACCCGTTTATAGGTATGTCCAGAGATGTAAGGTTGAACAATTTTATTTTTTATATATTAAGAAAACATAAATTTAATTATGCAAGGTTTTAATGATTTGTCATACTGTTCATAATGTTCTATGGTGATAATAGGTGATAGGTAATATAATAAATAATATATCACGGATATTTATATATTGTTTTATCACGTCTTGTGTGTGTATAAATGTTAAAAGTCAAATGCGTTTGTAAGTTATGTTATCTATTTACATATTTAAAATACCTTTTAATATTATGTATTGATAGTTTATTTAGATTAAGTATTATTTACATGTTAACAAGTAACAACTAATAAAAGTCTGAAAAAAAGACTAAAAAAGATGCATTTTGCTACTAATTTAAAATAACCATATATGATATAATAGAACTTTTTTTTAAGACTTAATTATATTATACATTGAAACAAAACGACTTTAGTATTTTTATCTATTTATAGGTACTTATATCTGTCTATATATAGATCAAATATATACATATTTATGTATATAGTAATATATATACTCTACAGCCCAACTTTAAACGTTTTGAAAATTTTCATGAAAATTTACATCACTCGGTATGTATTTAGAGCCAAGATGATGTATATTGAGATCACGGAATTACTTATTCGAGTTTGTGAGTAGACCTTACTTTGATACGCTCATGGCGTATTATACGGAAAAAGTGGATTCGAAAAGTGACCGGAAATAATAGAAGACCGTTTGGATGAAAATGTTAAAAGACTCAAATATGTATTGATGACGACACGATGAATCGAAGTCATAGACGATTTGCCTTTAACTGATTTTATTTTAGAATATTTCCAATTTGTAATACGAAAACAAACAGTACGCACTCATATTTTTCTAACCGAGTCTACGGTGTGTCTCGGAGACGTGAGACGTCGTTACCGTAACTATACAAAAAGTAGACTGTGCGGGCGTCGGGACTCCTTATGCCGAGCTCCTTTTGATTTTTGGCATCTTTCGCTTGAGGTACCATCCCCTCCTAATTGATAGCACACATTGGACGCTACGGTTTTATCTGGATAGCCCGTGCTGAGATCGTCCAGAACCAGATATTATGTGAACGGAGGCGTGTGAGGACATATATCGATAAGAAAATAATGAATAGGCCATATATAAGAGTTTATCACACAGGAATGAACATTTTAATATTTTTACGTTACGTAGAGTCGTGAAAATATAAACAAATATATTGTATCAAATAAAACAATAAATATAATTGAACAATACTAAATAATGAATGAAAATTAAAAAAAATAATCGTACACGCATTCGTGTTTATATTTATTATCTATGTCGCGAAATACGATTTATGATAAGACCCCTTGCTGGAGTGAGAGCGCTGTATAAATGCAGTCTTCCTCTATCTTTAACGTTCCGAGAATCTTTTTTTTTTTTTTACCAATATAGGCAAGGCTTATCTCCATTATTTTATTATCCATGAGCTTGCAGGCTGCCGGTTGTTGGTGTTGAACAGACTAAATGTCGTTTTTTTAAATTTTTTTTTTTTTATAAAGGGTGCGTATCCCACGTTCTTTCCCGGAAATCGGTATATTGGATACATTTCCTGTCCATATAGTGGTATTTAATGTGTATTGGCACCGTAAAATATTTTATGAACTCTGTTGTGTTTGTGTGAAATTTAGAGTTTATAAAGGTAATACCTATGATATTGTCGCGTAAAGTATTCGGAAAGAGACTTTTGAAAGGTGTCTGGGAATGCGACAATGTACCGTGAGTAATATTTGAAACGATCTGTATGATATTGTTGTGTATCGATGTTTCATTATAGAATTTTAGACGTCTTAATATTTTTCAAAGAAAACCAGCCGGTTCCTATTTGCTCAGATATATCTATTTGTACGCCATAATTTATTGAAATATTTCTAATAGAAAATATATAGGTATATTTTTTTTTTAAACATTCTTCGGGATTTTACAAATATCAGAACTCTGTACGTAAGTCGTAACAAATTATTATATTCGCATCTATATCCCAATAGTAACGTGAAAATATTTATTAAATATTTAATAAACATTAAAATTTCAATATTCAATATTTTATAAATATTTATTTTTCATTTAATTTTGATTTTATACCTATATATTATTCATTAGATTTTCGTATATTAAATGAACCAAATTTAAATATTAATAAATATTATAAAATTAATATTTTATAAACATTAGAAAAAAAACTTTTATAAACATTAGACAATAAATCTTTTATGAACATTAGACAATAAATTTTAAATTTCGTACAACAAATTCCGATTTGGCGTGACTTGAACCCAGGACATTCTCCATCAAACAACCTATACACTATCTATCGGCCTACCTATCGGGGATTACTTTAAAATCGAAACTCTAGGTATATAATTAATATACATAGTACATAATAAATAACATATTAGTCGGCCGTAGAATATATGATCGATCTAAACGAGAAAAAGATCCAATATGGAGTTAACGACGTAGGGGAACATTTGGATTTTTAAGGGGAAAATGGGTGGGGTGGTCAATTATTATTCAATGACCAGACCAAACTACTCATTCGAGATAGTTGACATTTTCAGAAAATATTACATTAATGACATAGATAAACACGTACATAAAGGATTTCTTGAAATTCGATCTTTAAGGAGGAAAGGGGAAGGGAGATTAATTATTGTTCAATGCCTAACCCAAACTACTTTTCATAGAAAGTTGACATTTTCAGAATATATTCTTTTAATTACATAGATACACACACAGAAATTATGTTTTTAAATTCAACATGTAAATAGAAAAAGGGATGGGAGGTCAATTATTATTCAACGTCTAGCACAAACTACTGGCCGTAAAGAATATTAATTAAATTGTAAAACTGCTAATGGATGAACTGCAAAGCCGAATAATTTATTTCGTACCAATTTATAAGTATATAACTACAAATATAATATGTAGGTACTATATGTATAATACTAAATATATAAATAGTGACATATTTAACTTACAATATTATATACTAATAAAAAATAATAAATGTTTATTAATTATTGATTTTAATTTAAATATTTGTTTCTTAATAATTATAAACATTAAATAATGATTGTACATTAAATATTTATGTTCGAACATTAGTTAAATAATTACTCAATAATTAATTTTGAATATTTAATTTTAAATCAAAAACTAATATTTATTAATATTATATACTAGGAATTGTTACCTGGGTATGTATATTTATTTTGTTAAAAGTTTACAATGTGTGTGTGCATGATATCATTACAGTTATTTTCAATTAGAAAATTAAAATTTTTAGTTACTATAAAAAATTTCCACAGATAGAACCATTTCGTAGTAGGAAAGGTATAAGTAACAAACTTACAATAAACATAAAATTTTCACTAACATTATAACACGATGAAACTATTGTTCTCCGCAAGTTATACTGTATCGAACAGAATTTTTTCATACAAATAATATATTCTTGGTACGATTTTTTACTATCCAATATATATACATTTTATCTATTGCTGAATAATTGTCGTTAGATAGAATATTTTACTTCTACGTAAATATTTTTTGTACGGTATTTAGGGACACCATTTTTGTATATCGTTATATATCATTTTAAAAGAAATTTATAGAAAAAAAAAAAAAAAATTTATTTAAAAAAAAAAACCGATTTAGAGTATTTTCGTGCTAAGCCTACGACTTATGTAACTCAAATTTACATATATTTTGACAATAGTAGATCTATCATATATGATCTCTAGTCGCCCGATGACAATAGAAAGAAATCACGGATATACAAATATGTAAATGGACAGAAAATTACTATTTACATTTAGCAAATAAATCGTTCAACGCCACTCGGTGATATTCGTGATATTGGATAATGTAAAAATAAAAATAAAAACACATTTTTTTCTCAAGTATATTCGAATGAATATACGATAATAACGAGTACCTGTATACGTGAGATTGCAGTGTTAAACGTATATAGGTCAAATGTGTTTATACCACGAGGTTTTTGTGATTCTATTGTTTTTAGAAAACTCGATTTACCGGAATTGGTAATTTAACGAACCACTACCGATGACTTTTCCTCCGTCCATTCGTACATAATATTATAACTACGGTTACCGTATATATATATATATACGTTTATTCGACTGCGAAATCAATAATAGCTTCGTATTTTTACGATTTAAATTATAATAAATCTACCTATGTAAATGTAGTCTGTATAAAATTCAAATAAATAAATGCTTCGAGTAAACGAATCGATAAGAAATGTAAATCAGCAGTAATATCGTTACTAGAATAGCCGCGTGTATCGTTATAGGTCCATATAATTGTATATTAATCTTAATGACATATTATATATACATGTACAAATTAGAGAAACATTAAAATACACGAGAACGAAAGTACCTGTTTGGCGAACGAACATTGGTGTACGTTTTACGGACGAAATTTTGATTTCATTTAAACCGAGTTCGTAGTGAGCATATTGGAAGTAATCTATAAAATTATAATGAAAAACGGTCACATAATATAATTTAGTCAATTGTGAGCCGAGCCGTTAAATATTATTTTGCTAATTGATTTAATCTCTCTAAAACTTATACGGTCGTGCCAAGTCATCAATTATTATTTAGAGCGGTGAAGTATTTACAGTGTTGTCGATGAATAAACACGGAGTAGGTACATTATAAAGTATAAAATAGACACGAACAGGAGACTTATTGTTATCGATAAACAATATATATCGCGGAAGAACGTACACTATTCATGAATATTCTAAATTCGTTTTAAGCTAAATATCATCACAAAAAAGCCATACAATTTATTTGGCAGTAGAATATTACAGGTTATTCTACGTTTTGTGTATTTTCTATTTGAACGTAGGAGTTTTTGTAAAGTATCTATTACGTGTGTGCTCATAACTCGAGAGTTTTGCAAATTGTTTTCATCGTAATGCGTTGATATTAATGACTTATAACGTTATTATTCACAAACTTATTCTGTGGTCTATTCAAATCCTGGATAAAATAGAAAAATGTGATAGTGATAATACCATTAAATAAATAAAAAATATATTCAAAAAATAGATAAATCATCATATAAACTTTTACATAACTTATATACATAATATTACTAGAAATGAATAACAAATTTCTTTATGTTCTTGGTAATATTATACGAGTTCACTATATATTTATGATTATTAACTATTACTTTAAAATGCCTTTATTCTACCTTACCTGTAATTATATATTTAGTACCTAAATATATAGTATGCTTGTCATATATAAGAAACAAAAACTAAAGGTCATGGTTATACAATTTAAGAAATTCAAAATAATGTCCTTTGTTTTATTTCATATAAATATAACATATTTTAAGTGTCCCACTCAGGTTATGAATATATTCATTATATAAAATTCGAATATTTAAAATCATTAAAAAAACAAAAGACAATATTCGTATGGGACGTTTCGTGGGAAATTATTAATAAACAAAATTGATGATCCTATCCCAGTTTATCACATTTTCTTAAAAAAAATCATCACAATAATACTTAAACAAAGATCTTTTTAATTTCTCATCATTTTAAAAATTATTTAGCATGTTCCCTGTATAAATATTTTGTAATCGTTCAGTATCTGTATGTAATGAAAATGCATAACAATTACATAACATTTTTTTTTGTTTATAGAATTAATTTATATAAACTATATAATGTAAATTTAACATTGTAATTATTAACGAAATAAAAATAATATTTAATATGACATGGTTCTACATTAATATATGAACAATATTTTGAATACACTAACTAATAATGTATTTTTTTAATTATTCCGTTATCATTAGAAATAGTATTATACAGATATCGTGTGGCATTTTTTCCTTTCTAGCTGTCTGATTTCAATAATTGTATTATCGTATTTATTTTGTATTTTCGACAATTATTACTTTGTAAAATGTAAATATTATTGAGACCTATTTTTCTGATGGAGTATAAAACGCCAAAAACTATAGTAATTCCATCTTCCGTAAATGTAATTTAATAATATAATATTTACAGCTTAATATTTTCTTGCCGATTAGTGTACAAATGCTCATATCGTCGTAATTTAAATTAAAATATTAACAAAATAAAACTGTGAAGTAATAAATATATTTATATTAAAGATTGTTTGTTTTTCAATATAATTACTTTGTCACTTTATTCAACTTTCTTTGTATTTACTATCTGTGATTTCTACTCTTTTTTTATCATTTTAGGATGGTTATTTATCAACATTTTGCAATATATTTATATTACATTTAATATCTTCGTTTATTTTTGAGGTAAATTTTCATTTTTAAATCATGTATATATACACGAATTTTCATGGTTTTATATAACCATATAATCATGCATTTTTTTAACAAAAGATTCCGTCTTTTAAAATGCCTAAACATTAAATAAAAAATATATTTAATGACAATAAATGTTTAGAAATTCACGCTGCAATTAATAAAATATTTATTTCATACATAACTATTTTATTTTTGTATAAATATTGTAAAACAATTAACATTAATTTTTTTAGATCAGTTAAAATGGTATATTGTTATTTTTTACTTTTTTACTAAAAATATTAAAACAGTACCAAATTGAATCGATCAAAAGAAAAAAGAAAAATAATAACAATAAAATATGTCATCCAAATACAGTAGCGAAATTTGGTTCATCGTTCCCTTCGGTCGTTGGACAGGATAGTGAATTAATATTATTTTAAATTTAAAATCTGGGTGTAATATACCTACTTAACTATAACCATGATAATTATATATTCGGTATTATTTTGTGTCAAGATTTATCTATCGAATTGTATTTATAGTTTTTTTCATAATCATTTTCTTCCAATTACCAATATTAATATTACTTATAAATTAACGTAATATATAAACTTAAATACAATTAAAATCAGCATGCTCAATGTGTTGTTTATAAATTTAAATAATAATACAACAATTTTTTAATTTTCCAGAATAATACTTAAATATAGTTAAACTTTAAGCAAAATATAGCTGCTATAGGCATTAGATTCATAGGTCCAAATTACTATAAGATATGCATGAAATTATGAAGAAATAAAATAATTAAAAAAAAAACAATATTGTAAGACCACTTTTATATTTTTTAAATATAGTTAAAGTAATGTATGATCTATGACTTAAATACATCAAACTCTATCATGTGGTTGAAAAATTTAAATGGTTATAAATAAAAGTATTGAGTATGCATTTTCTAGATTTTTGGTATATAATTAGAATAAAGTACATTCAAACTTGTATAAAATGTCCATGTCTTAAATCCAAAATTACGTATTTTATGTTTTTACAACTTCGAAATCTAAAATGTATATTAAATATTAAAAATTTTTTAAACAAAAATCAATAATTAATTTTCATGAATATTGTACTAAATTACATATTTTAAAACCATTATTTTCGAAATTATGGAGAAATAATAAAACACGATTTTATGAAATGATATTTTTGTCGTTTTTACATTATGTTTTGATATTTTTCCGTATTCATTAAAATAATTTTGAAAAATTGAAAAATAACCTCGTTTAAGTACTAACTAGATGTTATTTTCTTCCGAAAATTTGTGAAATATGTAACAATAATCTTCTGATCGAAAATTTGTTAATAGAAGAATAGAAAAAAAAAAAACATCATTGTAAAACTACAAGCTTCCTCGCTTCATTCAGAATTTAAAAATTTAATGTACCAAATTACCAAATTAAACCTTTTAGAAACTAAATACGAAATCAAAACTGTTTTCAATTAATAAATTTCATTATTCTCCAATGGCCAAATAATATGTAAAATAGGTATTTTATATGATATTGGTTTTTTGAGTGATATACAAGTAGTTAAAACATAGGTATAGCCCTAAAATGTATGTTAACTGTTCCAACTACAACTTGTTATTTAACACAATTTACACTAGATAGTAAAAAAATAACCGATTACTCGGTTTTTTACCTGATGATAAATAGTTGGGAAAAATGTTGATGAAATATTATTAATAATTATCATAACAATAATAAATAGAAAACAAAAAAAAAAAATGTCTAAATGCGTAAAAAAAAAAAAACATTATTATTGTTATTTGTCTGGTGGGGTCGTGAAGGGTTACAGATAATTTATGTTTTTATTTTGTACCGTCCCTTGTTTTATATTCACTGTCGACCGGGCACAATGCATCAAGATTAGAGAACAAGTCAGAGAATCTACTGATAAATTGAACAAAAACGTGCAATGCAACAATGTATGGACTGAAAAAAAAAATGAAATACCAAACATGACCGGGGTATATGAATTTTGAAAAGTTGAATAAAACTATATATTCATATAATATTACCAGTGGGCAGTGGGACATCATAAATTTGTCTTACAGCTCCGGGTAACTATAATTATGATTGTAAAGTGATTTCTTTTTTTGTTTCTGTTTTCAATTTTTAAATTTCATCATTAATTTGCACGTTTATACTTCAATCATTTTATAATCATTGAGCACATGTATAATGATTATAATAAATGTAAATAATATTTATTAGCTTTATTCCTAAATCGCCGACTTCAAAGTTTCAGAGAAGAAACCGGGCTTAAATAAATTATAGGATTATTTTATTCGCTTATACTATCTTTGATACGATAATGCATCTAGTTTATACGTATGAAATATAGTATTGTTATATATTTATATCTATTAAGTACTCAACAGAATCTGGGGTATTTTTTTCATTTGCATAATATTTGTGAATTTTTAAAAATGTTTTTACAGAATTGTGTACCTGTAAGAAGTTAAATATTAAACAATAATAATATATATTATATATAATATGTTAATATATACTTTTAGCATGGCTCAGCTTTGACTGAATGATGTGGGTAAATTGAGATGTCAACGAATTAGAAATATACTAAAAATTATAATGTTTGAAATATTATTTAATACATTTGATCAACTTGAAACCCTATAAATAAATATATCTAATATAAATTCATTTCATTTTCATTTTTCTAAATTTATGCGTGTAAATACGATAAATACTATAATAAAAATGATATTGATTATTATCGGTAAAAATAATTTTAGTCTGTCGGTTAATACTTAAAATATAATTTTTTTCCCCCATTAAATCAAAGTTTTCTCCATGTCAGAAAAATATGTCCCAAACGGAATATAAATAACACAAATTTGTTCAAATAATATACTTATGTATGTCTAAATTTGGGATTCAAATAAATTCCCGATACGTGTTCCGTGGTCATATTCCAATTTTTAAAAGTAATTTGGAAAAATATAATAAAAATGACTGGAAATTATTAAAATGTAATATAAAACGGTTATTACAATGACACTGAAAAAAAAATAGGTATAATATAAATGCTTTGATTGTAATTTGTATTGCACGTTTTATTAAATTAAAAATATAAAAAACGTGTAGGTATATCTATAAATAAATGTATTTGTCAGTATTTTTTTTTTCGTTCTTTATAATCTTTATATTTCATGTGTTTGTAATTAATTTTATTATTAATTAATTTAAATAACATCCAAAAAGTACACAATTTGCATTTTTGCATAATATAACATGAAAACCTATTTATATTTACATTACTTACATAATACTAACTGACTGAATATATGACCATATTATACAGTGAATATTTTTTTTATCAATATATTTATTATTTATTATAATAAAAATGTACAAAACCTTTATGATAAATTACACGACATCGATGACATTTTTAATTTATAAAATCATCTTTACTTCGACACAAAAAATGCCTTTTTACTATACGTTTTAATTATTTGTAGCTATTTAAGACTGGTTCGTTAAAATTTTTTTAGAACAAATACTGCAGTAGGTACCTTTGAGGGAAATAAGTAAAAATACTAGAACAGTAGTTGTTTAACACTGAAGATGAAAACATTGTTTTCGAAATACGTATTTGTTAAATAAAAACAAATTATTTTGTAGAAATTTGGTTTTAATTTATATCTATAAATATACATTAACAATATCCTAATAGAAAATTGCAATGATAAACATTTAAATACATTAACAGTGAAATATTTAATAATAAAGTTTTCAAAATCGTTTAATTGGGTGATGTTTAAAAACTAATATTTAACTAAACGTTTCATTTTGTTCATGTTTAAAAATTAAACTTTATCAGTTAATTATAACCTTTAATAATAATGTTTAATTGTTTTATTATTTAAGTTTATCAAGGCATTTTAATAATTTATTAATGTCCGAATCCCATAAAACGTAGTTTCATTTTAGTGTTTTGTAAACTAACTTCTCACAACTCGTTTTATATTAAATTTGATACTTTAATCTACCTAACATGATGTTATAATATAAGCTCAATCGTCAAATTTTAAAGAAAAAAACTCGACCAGAATCTCGTGCATTAAATTTTTATTTATAGTGGAAAATAGTTTAATGACCCTTCAGTCCTCAGACAATATTATTCTTTATTTTAAATTTAAAAGTCTGTTTTTTGCAAATAATTTGTCCTTGTAAAGATAAGTTATTTAAAAATTAAAAATGATTATTAATCAAAATAAATTAATATAAAATATAAGACAATTCTTAGCAAATATTTATAATATAATACAATAAAAATGTATTAATAAATTTCAATTAAAAAATGGTCTTCCTCTTTCTGGTTTCTCTTTGACTTTTCCTTCAATTATAAATGTTATCGATATATTATGCCTTATGAGATGTCCTATCCAATGATACATTCATTCTGTCCATAAAATTTTCAACATCCTCCAATAACACCAAGCTTCATATGCTTCAATTTTTCTTCTATTTGCTTTCAGTTTTGTACTCCATACTTGTACAATTGATTTTATTAGTGTTTTTCTGATGTTTATGTTTATTGTATTTATATTGAAAAGTTTTTTCTTTTTGAATAACATCTATTTAGCTGGATTATTTTACAATTAATATCATTAGTACTTTTTCACTCGCTAATTTTTATTCTAAGGTATGTAAAACTGTTCACATCTTGAAGTTTAATATTGTCTATAGTTATATTAGTGTCTACTTGTTGTCTGCATAAACTAGAACCTTTTTCTTATTCATTTTCATTTTATAGTTCTGTTTTAGTTTATTATTTTACATTTTCTTCGCTTTCTACTATTATTGCAATATCGTTTGTAAGCCGCAGTATCTGTACTAAATTTCCATTCACCTTAATCCCTTTAATATCTCAGATTTTTTTAATACTTTTATATGTATAAATTAAATAATCTAGTCGATAAAATAAATCTTTGTATTTTGACATATTCCTCATTTTCCCCTTTTATTGTAGCTATATCATTAATAGGTATATAGTTTAAGTATTATTCTTCTGTCATTCAAACAAATATGCCTATCTTATGCATTATATGGAAAAGGTATTCCCTGGTCATGTTATCAAAGGTCTACTTTGACTACTTCTAGGTCTAAATATTTCTATAATTATTCTATAGATAGGATTGCTTTCAACTATTTTTTTTTTATCCATTTGTGTAATATTTTTCATAAAATCATTCAGACATATGAAATTAGACTTATTATTTTATGTTCTTTACACTTTTTGGCCTTTCATTCTTTTTTTCTTTCTTTCTTTCTTTCGTATAGGTATCATTATACATTTTTCAAAGTCTTCAGTAACTTTTCTTGTTTTTATAGTCATTTTTTTTATCATGTTAGAATATAATAATTATCTTTCAATTCTCTCTAAAACCATCTATAGTTTTCCATTCAGATTATTGATTTCAGGGACTTTATTGTGCTTTAGTTCTTTTATTGCTACCTCAATTCCTTATATTATGGCACTAGACCCGATGGAATTCTGAATCCCATTTTCCACTTCTGGCGTTCTGTACCTCGTGTAATAAATCAATGACAATTTTTCTTTATCTTCAATAATCATTTTCCATCCTTACCTCTGAAAACGCTAGCTTTACATTTTTGTATTTTAAAATATTGATTTATAATATTGTATGTCTTACCACTTAGACCCTTCGACAAATAGTTGTTAGCAGATGAGCAAATTATTTCTAGACATTCTTCTTTTTCTGTCTTTGGTTCTCTATTTAAAATTTTTCTGTATTTTTTATATTTTTTTTTGTCCTTTTATGGTTTTTCATTTTAATACTTATGTAACTCGTAAATAATTCAATATGTATAATTATATAGAAATAACCGAGAACCACATACATTGTCACGCTATACCATATTAGACTACGAGACTAACGATTATGAATAGTAAAATTGACTTTGTATGTAAGAAAATTATCGTAATATCATCTAACTATATATAGCTATATCTTCTAACTATATCCAACTATCACATTCTTGTTGCACTGTTTAAGAATTTACATAGGCTCCATAAAAAATGTCTAATTATTGAATGGTACGTTAAGGTAAATATAAACCGTTAATTATCCACAATAAATAATATTTCGAAGAGAAAAAGTATATTTTATTTATATTATAGTTTTGCCGTCAATAAATTATTTTTACAAAATTAATATTTATGCATTATACTGTATACCTATTAGAAATATATCTGATCATATTTACTACTGACTGTTGGGTTTTAAGTATGAGTATATAACAAAATTGATTTTAATTAGTATACCTACCTGTATACCCAATGATATTAGGTACATTAAGTACTAGTTAAGTCAAATACGAATATTCAAATAATCTTCATGATACCTAATTAAACATTAGGTACTTTTCATTTTTGTATTATGTGTTTGTAAAAAGTTTGCACTAAAAATTAGGTATGATTTTTTAATTTTATGTGTAATTATACCTATCATAGTTTATCAATAGCTTATACCTAAATATTTTAATTTAGGGTTATAAATAAATAAATAAACCTATATAAATTATGGAAAAACTGAAATAGTGGAGTAAGTGTTTATAGCCTGTTTATTATATTGTTATATAACTTAGTGTACAAAATATTTTGCTATATAATCATATATTACTCGAGCTTACACTTAGTGAAAAATTCATGAACGTGATGTATCTGAGGCATGTGTGATTTGATAAATTACCAATTTATTACGGAATTTCAATCATCTACCGCTGTGAGAAGAACAATCCAACTTCATACCATCCCACATCGGAGTCCCTTTCAGATGTTGAATTTTGTTTTTAATTTTTATGATTAAATCGAATGAAAATATTTTGAAAATTTTGAAGGAAAATATTTTGAAAATATTTAAAGAAAATATTTTGAAAATATTTAAAGAAAATGTTTCAGAAATATGAAATTCTTGATCAAAAAAATATTTCTACAATATTTTCAAATATTTTTAAAATACCTATCATAAAATATTTTAATGCTGTGTATAATCTACGATAGAAGATACGAGTTAATATGTAATGGTAAATAAAAATATTCCATTTTCGTACATTATAATAATTATTATTACGTTTAAAATTGGAAATGACATGATTCAAATATAAAGATAGGACTCCGCTCTATAACGTTTTTATTTGAGTTATTTATGTGCAATATAGTATATTTTCAAGAGATGCGGAAGGAAAAACATTTTTAGATAAATTACATAACTTAAGTTTTGATAAACCAAATGGATTCGTATATAGGACTGTTCTGTATTCTATACTTAGTCCGACATCATTACACAAACCTCGTCGAAAACATATTGAAAGTTTGCTGTTCCATTTTGAAAATTTGAAAGAAAAGTGTCGTCATCCAAAAATACATATTTATTTTGAAAAAAAAAATATATATATATATTTACTCATATGAGTTAACACTTGGTACTTTGTTGTAAAATTCCGAGATACTTTCAAACATTGGACATTATATTTAACGATCGTATAGTTTATCTGTACAACATTTGCGGAACTCAATGTTAAACTATTTGACGTTTCGACCATTTTCTAAGAAAATAAATACAAATAGATAAGAAATAGATTACTGGGTTAAACGCGTTTAGTGCACGATTTTTATGGAGATATACGACGCACCGTTACGATATCAAAAGTTTCCCGGATAGACTATAGACGACCGACATCAAAGGATGGATAGGTCCGTATTAATAATAATAACGAAAGAAATTTTCTTTTAGATATGATAAAAATCTTGATGAAAACAATATATTTGTCATTTCATAAAATCCATAATGGTATACTTAACAATACGCATATGGACAGTACTTATTATAATTTATATAAATTTAAAATTTAACATATTCATTCAACATGAACACCAGCTGTCAAAAGACATGCTCCTCAAGATAATAAATAATATTACATTTTCGAAAGTCAAAATGCAGTTTAAATAAGGGAGAAAACCCTATTCTTCAGAGCTTGCTAATTATACAGATTTAATACTTTTTTTTTTTTTTTTTAATAATTACCTTACCAATTTAATTATCTTTGTTATTTATATAAAATATGAGATTTTTAATTTTCATCAATACAGTGTTTGTTTTTTATATTTTTTATAATGTCGTACTATATGTTGATCAATGTAACAAGAAATTAAATAATTTTGAAAAATATAAATTAATAGTAATATAATTTGGATATATAAATATTATGGATCAATTATACTGCCATATAAATAAATTATTTAAATAATAAGTATCAACAAATTTAAATGTTGAAAATAAAGTATATATCGTAACAAAATGTATCATAGCAACAAATTATCGGAACAATCAGGTAGACAGATGGACAGATGGATGAGACGGTTATATTATATGACGTTCTATGAATATGTATACCCAAAAAGTTTCGAAATCGAAATATTTTTTATGTGGTTTTTATTAAAATATGAAAAGAGAATTTTTATCCTGGAATAGAGTCCTAAGTGCATTATTGTATAAGTAAGAAAAAATAAAATAGGTCATCTATCTAATAAAATGTCAGTTACTCATATACATATATTTTATTTGCACGATTCCACCAAATCAATTAATATACATTCGGAAGTATGAATAGGTTATATTTAAGAATAATGATAATTTAATTTATGTGTGTAATGATTGTTTTTCATACTAATAATTTATTGGTTCATATTGTAAACAATTGGCTTTTTTAATTTAAAAAAAAAATTATATCAATTCTTTCTAATAAATATTATTGTTAATATCAGTTGTTGTAAATGAGTAAAACTTTATCTAAAATTTTGAATCAGTTGGATAAGGATTATTAAAACTTATTATATGGATTATATAAACATTAAAATTTAAAAAAAAAACTCTCTTTTGAACATTTTCAAAAACGGGACTCATTCTTTTGAAACTTTTTATATGAAGTCTTGGACTTGTCAAGAAGTATTTTGAAGAAATAAAACCAAATATTGTGCCACATTTTTGTTATATAACATGATAGAAAACAAATACATTTTCGTAATTAAATATTTTAATATTCAAATTTAAAATGAAAATTAATTTTTAATATATACGTTTTATACTTTATATAGAAAAATAATTATAAAATTGTAATTATACTGTTGATTTTTTTTTTAATTAATAAGTATCTGATAACTCTTTTAAATTCTCAATAATGTGCTTTTATGGCATGGCTTGTTAGTAAAATAAAATAAAATATAATATAAGTTGTGAAACAATAAATATAAATAAATACCCAGTTTCTACAAAAAGAATTTGTTTTTATTTAACAAATACGTATTTCGAAAACAATGTTTTCATCTTCAGTGTTAAACAACTACTGAGTCGTTCGGCGCGTATACATTCCCTTTT
>JAIPRL010003998.1:11469-41914 GCA_025469235.1 Pemphigus obesinymphae | reverse complement strand
ATTTATCATTGCTTTCAAATTCAATACATCCACCAAAAGTACCCTGCCCAGTAGCGAAGTGCATCCACCAATACTGACACCCGACGAGCGAAGTGCTTCCACAACCTACTGACCGGCTTTTTTATATTTCAATTTTCGAAAACGTCAATTACAAAATTATTGGACAGTTAAAATTTTTAAATTTGCCGACTTCAGCTTGAGTTAAAGTTTAGACTGTGGCAAATGTATGAGTTGCCACCCCCCAAATGACGCCACTGCAATACCAATGGGATTCCGGTCGATTCCGATCGTACGAGGAGTACGACCGTCTATAATTATGTGCCGTATATAATTCATTATTGTAAGTTCTACGGAGGACGACACACTCGTCATAGTTTTAACAGGCGTTATGTGTGGGCGATTTTTAAGAAATCGTATTAAAAATGAAAATTTAACGATTGAAAAACGCTTAAATACATATATTAAAAGAGTAATCCACCGTTAATATAATTGAACATATAGTGCCGTATCTGTACCATTTTTATTGTCGCGAAGTCATGATTAACGTTTACGAAAAACAAACGAAATTATATTTTAAAATGGGTTTAGTGTTATAGAAACTACTCGTATTGTAAAAATGTTTGAAGGATAACATTTTTGAATACTATATCATGACTTTTATCCTTATCTTATGACATAGCACAATATCGAATACGTACAAAAACATTTTTTTTTTTCTTTTTAAATCTCTGTGACTTTTTTGACAGGTAGTTAATATGTTGCAAAATGCCTTTACGTTAGTGTAGATTTTGTTTGGAACGACGACCTAGTGGTTGTACAATTTGTTATGTTTATTTGCGTATTCCTTTTTTTCTAGATACATTTTTTTGACCAGTGTACCTGCTTCGTCCATCATTTGCCCGATAACGAATTTGATGAGGATTGTATTTTCAACGGGTTTATTTTTCGACAAAGAATATGATAATACTACCTACGAAAAAACTAGTTCTTTCTCAGTAATTCTAAAAAAGTATTTGTAAGAATTTAAAAATGTAATTACAAAAATCTCAATATTTTTTTATAAAAGCGTTTTTTTTTCTTTACTTATGCCATATTTGTTAATTATGTATGTTATATCAAATTTCTGCTCAGAAATAGTTTATCGTCATATTCAAATTAAATATATCGACTACTTATACCAGTATCCTACTCAAGACGAGCGAACTATTTCCACTCAATTCTGAACCGGTTTTTCACTTATCTCATTGTTTATGTACACATATTAAGCTATAATACACTTTTAACATTTTTGTAAAATTTAATGTAACTATAGATATATGTATAGTATAATTTTTTTTTTTTTATAGTTGTACATATATAAATATTATTCGATAGATAACTCACTATGTAAGGTAGAGGACGAGTGGTCTATAATCTATGTCTACCTGTATATTATCATATTACGTTAATTTTAAACGTATTATATTATTAGGTACATATTATCTTACGGGCAATATAATATGTATGATCCGAGTTCGTATATTTCTTTCTACGAGGTTAAAAAAACTCGTTAAGATTTTTATAAAATGAATAGTAGTTTATAAAGTGTAAATTATAAAAAAGTTAATTAAAACGTTACGTTTTTATGGTCGTGCATTTATCTTACTTGAAAATAACACCGTGAAAATATGCGGAAAAAATAAGGTGAATAATGAACGCGTGATGATATTACATTACATTTTGGTGGTGTTTTTAACGTTTTCATTTCGTTAATTTTTAGAAACGTAATGAATTTTTAAATTTTAATACAGCGCCTGCACAATTCCATATACTTTCTGCGGGTATTCGGAACGTGCATATTTAAAAGGATCGATGAAAAACTCGAAAGTTATTACATAGTTTCAAAATAGTATAGTATAGACATAAACATTTCAATAAACGATAAAATATGTACCTATGTATAATATAATATATTATATTCTTAGAGGTAATGACGATGCTTGGGTCCGCAACCGGATACTCTGAACCGGTTAGGAATCCGTAGATGGATATTCGGGAGTCCGCGGGCTGGTTCTGAATTAGTTTTCTATTTCAAAACTACGTTAAAAATTATACATATTATATAAAAAAAAAAAAAAAAAAAATGTTTTCGACAAAAGCACATTATTTAGAATTAGCACGTGCTCATGCATATATATTACGGTCAAAGTATATAATGCGGTATTGTATATACTGACTAGGCGTTTCATAAAAAGCCGAAAATCCCCTGGCAAAGTGTATATTTCATATTTTGACTAAACAACGTATAAAATGGTAAACACATTTCAGGCAATGTGTTATCAATTCGAACAGAACCATCTTCTGCAGATAAAAGAAATTGATGTTCTATTGACTCGTACAGAATTTGATAACCTAACTCGTTGCATAAATATTTAAATATGATTGAAAATCGAATATTAAAATTTTCTAGTTTATTCTAGATCGAATAACTATTTCATTTTTCATGATAAATACAAAATATTTAATAATAACTAAAAAAACCTTTATTTACAAATATAGGTAGTAATATAGTTATAGTCATAAGTGTCCATTTCGACAACTTATACTATAATAAATTCATTTATAAATTTTCAAAAAGTTTAGAAGTTGCATAAAATATTTAGACATTTTATAATAAATTATTATTATTCATTACTATGGTTAGAATATTGAAAACCTATAAAAAGTTCTCTAAAAACTTGCAAAAATGCCCATAAAAATTCAGTTTATGATCTAAGTATATAAATAAATTTAATTATAATATAATTTATTTGTTTACATAAAAATAGAACACAATTTAGAACAACCCATTAGGTACCTCAATCGTGAATGTTAATCATGACGGGTAATTCTATTCAGTTATTTCGAATGGAAGAGTCCATGTTTATATGTTTACAATTTATGTTTTAATAATACGCATTAAAAAAAATTATGGATAAATTGTGTTTAAAATAATATTAATGTTTAGAATACATGCAAAACTTAAAATCTGAATCATTATCCTTAATATAACTTACTACCTTCGGGCAACATTTTTAAATTTTATGGACCTTCAATTGAAGAAATATTATTTAGAGACATTTTTTCCACAAAATATTTATTGTTACAACAGTATTATGGTTTTGAATTTTTTATTTTTAAAAGGTTTAAAATGTATAATGGTACACACACAAAACTAAAATATGCTACTTTTCATCTTCTTTGATACACGAGAAGGGATTCACCTCATATTTTGCAACAATTTTTTTTATAAATAAAACACAATTTTCAATATTTTATTAAGCCTAAAAAACATAAGAACCACTCTTTATAGTAAGTGTGTGGAAAGAACGACTTTCATGCGTTAAAGTTCATATTTTGTAAACGACACGCGAAAAAAAACTTTTCGACTCTGTCAAAAACAATGTCAACGTGAATGACATTCATGTTTTTAAAGAATTTGAACGGTTTTCAGGCAGTTCAAATTAAATTAAAATATATAAAAAAATTCGGTATAAACCTTGTTAGAATTAAATATAATACTTAAAAGTCCAATTGTCTTGGATTTACTATAAAATGAAAATGATAGTTTCTATAAATCGGTAGTTTTTTTAGTATATATATAAGAAAAATTTATATTTTGTTAATAATTGATTAATTAAAATTAACGACCAGATGATCGCCATAATTTTTTTTAAAGAACGTGTGCTTGAACGTGTTCATTTTTTATGTATTGATCATGGACGTGAACGAATTCAATTTTTAAGCGAACTCTCCGAACATCGTTTATAGTAGGTACCTATACTGCACACTATTATAATACCTATTGAAAATTGTGATTTGTGCCAACTGTAATCAAAATCTACGACTGATTTAACACGTTAACTTCAAACAATATCATATGTATTTTTCGTAATTTATGGTGGTTTTTTTTTTTTTATTATATCAACAATTTATTTCCAAACAAGTAAGTACCTATACTGTGGTAATTTTGTGAACGATAAAATAGTAAAAGTGCCCGTCGTTTTGACGCGACAGTAAAGAAAATATTTAATTCAAAGTATACTATTATTAACTCTAACTTACTATATACGTGTTATTTCGAGTAAAAGTGTCTATATTTTATGTTTTAACGTGTCAAAATATGTTAGCGTTTATGTTTATTTGGTTTCACATTAATTATTAGTGTATTTTTCTTTTGTATAAAATAATGGGAAACAATACTATTCTTCGTATACGACCCACACAAAACATAAATAATCTTTTATAAGAAACAAGTCCGACATTTTAAGGACATTTCAGACAACGCATTTTAATAACGATACAAATAAGTTCGATTCACGATTTAAACAAAATAATTATAGCAATGAAAACCCATCGGTAGATCTTTATAGTAACCCTAAATTATTTTATTATTCATATTAGAAGCAGCTCTGAGGACTTGATATTTTTATTTTATTTTATTATATTAACACCTTTTAGGTATACACGTTGTAAAGGCTGAAGGATTATCAAACCTGCAATTTAAGGAATCCTTCTAGCTATAATCGTTTTACGTGGTATTAAACATAAAGGGCTTAGACAACACGGTAAGCTCGATGAAGGTACAAATTAATGCATTAATTTAGGATTAAAAAATAACGTTAAATAAATAAAATATTTGATTCAATATAATATTTTTCGTGTTTTTAAAGAGATCCGTAAAAAAAAAATCGGTATTTTACTTGATTCGGTGTGAAATTGTGAAATATAAAAACAATAGAATCTCAACTATGGTTTTGTTAACATACCGTTGTTCTATAACGAATTCGTGTAATTTAAAATAATATTATTTTAATAATATTTCAATTGTTTTTTTTTTTTTTTTTTATTAAATTTGTTAATATTCAAATTTCATCCGTGATTAAACTACGATAAGAAAAACAATTGAACGCATCAAATAAAAAGCCACTTCAACTAGGATGTAATGATTATAAAAAAAAAACGTGTTTTTGGAAATCCATGTTTCGTTGATTATTTTAAAAACACTAGGATTAAAAAAAAAAAAAAAAAAAAAAAAAAAAAACATTTAATTTTAAACATCATTATTAGTGATTATATTAAAATTAAATATGTTTTTATAATGTATTTTATTAAAAAAAAAAAAAATTTTAAAACGCATTCGATTCAATTATTGTATTATATATGATTAAGGTTAACGACTTATGGATTGGGATAAACAAAAATAGTATATCAATGAAGTAGTAATTGTTTTCGATAACATCGAACTTTCGTGAAAATAATCCGATAACTGGTTACACTTATTTTCGATAAACTTCTCCGGGAATAACATAATAGGATATCGTTAATTGCATTACGAAAACTGCAATTGTATGTAGAATTTCAAATACGGTGTATACCAAGATTAGGTTATCATAACGATAATTCGATAACATATACAATATAATAAATTTAATTAATACGTTTCTATATATTTTATTTTTTTGAAATTGCAGTTTAAGTTAAAGACTCGCAGTTCGACCATGGTCTTGGTAATGGAACTTTATGATATGATAAATAAATCATTGCATTCAATAAAACGGTTCCGAGCGTAGCTTCGGTGTAGCAATCACATAACTACAATAGGTAGGTATAATAATATTATTCCCGCCTGTTTTTTAAACAAAATGTAGCTGGAAAAAGCAGCAATTTCATAGGTGCAAAGTTACTATGGGGCTGCGCGAAATGCACGTGGACTTAAGAAAATAAAATTAAAATATACACCATTGTAAAACCACTGGCTCCCTCGCTACGCTCAGAATTTAAAATTACTTTTTTTCCACCGATTTTTTAATTAATTTAGTTAAATTAATGCATATTTTCAAAAAAATTGAAATGAGTATAAAAAAAAATTGTGACAACGGATTTTCGAGATATTTTTGAATTTAGTTAGAGTATATTTCTTCACGTAAGTAGTTTAATATTTAACGCTGTATAAAATTTTCAGGCCTTGAAACTCAAAAATATCCCTTTTAGGACTTAGAAACCTCGAAAACTAAAATGTCTATAAATAGCCCAAAATTGCAAAAAAAAAAAAAATTAAAAAAAACTTAATCAACTACGTAAATATATTACTAAATTAAATATTCGATGTGAATTTCAAGATTTTCAAGTCATTCTTTTCGAAATTACGAATAAATGAAAAATCTCGATTTAACGAAATTGTATATTTGCCGTTTTTTCATCAATTCTTGGTAGTTTTTCCTTATGCATTAAAAAACTATTGAGAAAATCAAAAAATGACGACATCTTTAAAGTCCCAACTAGATGAAATTCGCTACAGGAAACCGTGTAAAGACCATATAAAGATCGGAGCACTCCTTCTGGTAGTAAATTTGTTAACAGAGAAAACAAAAATAAAAAATAAACATAATTGTAAAACCACTGGCTCCCTCGCTACGCTCAGAATCTAAAATTGCACCGTAATCTAAACGCTAACGTATCGAAAGAAAGGGAACCGCAGAACGGTATTTTATGCAAAATTTCGATTAAATTAGTTTTTTTTATATATATATATATGTATTATATCATATCGTATATGCTTTATCGTGTGTATATATATATATATGTCACGATATTTTTCACGCGTGAAACGCTACGAACAATACGGCAAGACTGACAACTCGATTATACGGAACGGAAAGATATTTCGGAAAATAATTTTCAGTCCCAAAGGAACGTGGTGTAAATTTCGCGAGGCACTTTGAGCGAAAAATTCCACACTTTCGCCTATGCCCGAAACAATAATATATACTGCGATCGACAGTTATTTGTCCTGATGACAAGGGGCGCCCAATTTTTATTTTACGTTTTTTTTTTAAATTCCCGTGCATCGACCTATGCTCGCTAGGAGTCTATAAGAGTAATTGGGTATGATTAAGTGGTGATAGCAAAAAACAATAATTTACATTGCATAATGTTATCACAAGGCGTTGTATAAATTACTATATGATACAGGGATACTTCAAAAATACTAGCACTCTAATGAATATGAAATTTATTTGCATTATTGTTCGGTTCGAACTGTAACCGGTTGTTCCGTTCAATTCGGTTCCGTATATTATATGTGCACTGTGTAGTATACACTCGAATACTCAATAATCATAAAAATATAGTTTTGTCATCAAAAGAAAAACGGTGACTTTTGCTGTGTTTAATTTTTTATTTTTTTTTTTCATTCGCAGGTATGAAAATAACAATAAAATTATTTTTGAAAATTGTGCTAAATATCTAAATGTCGATAAGCACATTTAAGGATTTCGTTTTCTAGCGACTAAAAATAATTCGTTTAAATAAATAATAATTATTGAAAAATCTGAATAGATGCGTAAAGGTTAGTTTTGGTATTTTCGAATAAACTTTTGGGTCGTACTACTATAGTAAAAAAAAAAAAAAAATATTTATAAAATAAATAATGCGTATTCCGGCGGGATATTAGAGAAAAATATGTCTCCTCCTCGCCTATATTTTAATTTCTCATTATTTGCCGTTATGAAATTTAGAAATTTTTTCGTTTTAAATAGAAAAATGTATTATTATATCGTTTTTTATCAGAACAGAACATTACAATTATTACAAAAGAACCGCTTCTAACCTATTTTAAAAATATTAAAAATATAATGCAGGTTTACCTATATATACCTATTTATATAATTACATCATAATCGATCGATACATAATATTGATTTAAAAGAATATTTATATTTTAAACATTATATTTCAATTTTAAAATGAAATATTATATTAAATTGTATGCGTATATGACGCCATCCTATATTAATAAAACGAAGAGGTTATCTGCCTGTTTAGAACACTACGAGATATCTGTCAGGAACAGCTAACTTGGCTAGCGGTCCTTTCATTGCAGTACATCCATACATGATATATGAAAATTTTTATTTTGGACCTAAATTTTAGTAAGTCTGAAATGTCAGTACATAAAAAACAGAAGATATGGATGAAAAAAAAATATTAATTTTATTCAGATTTTTTTTTAATTAACACGCGCATGTCGTTTTAACAACACTTTGAATATGGTCAAGTATTTTTAATAATATGCATTACCTACAAAAAAAAAAAAAAAAACTCGGACCTTTCGTCTCGTAGTGTTCCGAGTTTCAGGTCTTATACAGACCAGCTGACGTGATACAATATAAATATCCATTGAAATGAAATTAAATTCACGGGGAAAATTTATCTGTTTACTATCAATAATACAGACAGCGTGTGTATATGAACACCGGACAGACGAAAAACAGAGAAAGTCGTGGGACGGGATTAAATCGTCCGAGGAGGGAAACGAGCAATTTTTTTTTTTTAGGTCATAATAGAACAGACAATATTGAAATGCCGGTCCGGAAATGGAAATAATAATAAAATGTAGCGTACACGAACCCATGGGAATGGTATAAATCTCTACGGCGGCGCGTTTCAGGTCGAAAAGCAATGAGAGTAAACATATGTTTTGTTTAAGAGGAGGTTTTTTTTTTGCTTATGTACGATCAAATCATATATATATATATATATATAGAACGATAATACGCGTTTTAACGTTCGGTTTCGGTTATTAAATTAAAAATGCGTATTTTAGATTTTAAGCGGAGTGGATGACATTATTGATTTTACAAATATTTATGATTTTTTTTTTTTTTTCGTATTCTTTCTATGAAAAAGTTTTTGGTCGAAAAAGAAGACGACTCGGAATTTTGGCGTGCGTTTTCGAACCCGTGTTCGATTCAGACGGTACTTTTGAACATGAATGTTTTTTTCTGATTTTTCCAGTCGTTTCTTAAAAGTTACCTTATCTTTGTACGGTGTATACATATATATACACACACGCACGTGTACACTGTCGCTTCGTGTGTAACGAAACACACGGAGTTTTTCCAAGCGAGATTCATTTATACCACTCAGAATCGTACATTTATCGGTTTCAATGATTTATCATCGGTCTCAAATCCAAAATAATACCAATACTTTGTACCTTGTCCGAGGAGACCGAAAGTACGGTCGGAAAACTTGCTCCGGCTATATCGTACCGGACGTGTAGAGTGTTCCGGAGCCTCCTGCTGACCACCAGACTTTTGTACTTTGTGTTTTTTCCTTTATTTTTCCTTCGCGATAAATTCCGTACCGACAGTTTTATTTCGTTAAATGAAACATATATATATATACGTAAGTACGTTAAAATATTACGCGGGTTAAAAATTATATATACAAATGACAATAATGGAAATAACGATGATACTTAATGAAAATACGAAAAAAGTGCCGACGACCCGACTGCAATCGATGTTTCGGATATTTAGAAAAAAAAGTTTTTAGTGCACGTTTAGGTAATTTTAGGTGAAAAATAAGTTTTTTTTTTTTTTTACTGTGCATCACGCAAGTGCATAATTTTAGATTTGCGTGTACCTACTATTATAATATATTACGTATGTGTTTTGTTTAACGAAATAAAACCGTCGGTCGAATGTCCCAGACACATATTTAAATTTTGAATTGCACGCGCCAAAATAATGCTTTTCGTGTACACTGCAGTTCAGAGTGAAAATGAATACGCCAAAAAAAAAAAAAAAAAAAATATACGAATTACACACAGGCGAAACGCACAGGCGTGCGTTCGAAATATTTCCCCCGAACCGTAACGTTAGGAAGTGCCTGCCGAAAAACTCGGCGGCGAAACTTTCGTAAATGATGGGAGATTAAAATATTGTATATGAGCTTTCAAAGTAATTAAAACAATTTCTGTACGCTTTAGGCGCGTATAGAATCTGTAATGTGTAATTTCGCCGTATCAATGTCGTTCGCACTTTATAAATGATAGTTTATTCAAACTTTACCGTTTGTTTCGGGGACATGACGGACACAGGGACGCGCGGAAACGGACGGAGCGCATTAATTACGTCCAATTGAAGACCAAAGTTATAATGCGCCCTGCGATATACGCGTTTCGTACAATATATATATCGTTCGTTTTTTATTTATCCCAAAAAAAAAAAAAAAAAAAGTCGGTTCGCGATTCTCTCGATGCATTTTCGGAGGTAAATTTTGTACGATTATGAGACGAAAAAACGACGAGTGAAAAAACTGAACAGAGACCCGGTCGTTTTCTAGATTTGGTTTCCGTGCACTCATTTCCGCGCGAACAAGGCTATATATTATACGAGAACGATTCGCTATGAGCAAAAGTAACGTAAAGAGTCACGAACGCGACGTAACTCGATCTACGAAATTATTTCGAAAAATCCCGGGGACGCGTACGTATAAATTGGATCGAGTTTGTATAGTAATACACCGTTGAATAAGGAAACCGATTTTTTTTACGCGTTCGTTAAAAAGAGTAGGTAATTAGTATATATTGCATCAGTTCATTTACGCCTCGACAATATAGTCCGTTCGCGTTCGAACGTTATTTATACAAATACACGGTTTTATCATTTCTCCGGAGATTCGATTCGACAATTCTTAGGTTTTTGTTTAGAAGTACTATAAATATGGTTCCGATAGCAAGTATACGAATCTGTGTCAGAAACACTACGTGCTGTGAAAATTGATGGTTTCGAACATTTCGTACGAATTCATTAAATTATTATCTATTTAAATATACATTAACACATTATGTATGACGTTAAATATCAAACATTCAGATTTCAAGTAGGTAGTTAAATAATATGTTTGTATCTATAGTTAATATGCTATATATAGTACACGGAGAATAAATATTTATTAGTAAGCACACATACGCAATTTTCAAAATGGTTTGATATTTTTAACCGTTTTCATACTAATTTATGCATTTTGGATTAAAATTGGTATACGATCATGTTAATAATTCTTCTCTAGTGGCACAATATTTTGACATTTCCCTAATTCAACTTATGTCGCGTTTTAAAAATATGTCTAAAACACCTACAAAAGTTAAATGGCGATGTAACTGTTTTGATAAAATGTAAATGATATCTTTCAAAAACATATTTTTCTTTTCGAAAATTCTATTTTCGATTAAAATATTTCAGTTCACTGTGTTGTATAAGGCGTTCATTTGTAATTCAATATGAAATAAAATCAGTATAGAAGTTATTTACGTAATATATTTATATAAAGGTTCCATTATAGAAGGTCCAATGATACTTTTAGACGTCAATACCGTTATGAATAGAGTACATTTTCAGATAATATTGTGATGAGACATTTTGTCCTT
The DNA here is from genome assembly GCA_025469235.1 of Pemphigus obesinymphae. NCBI lineage: Eukaryota > Metazoa > Arthropoda > Insecta > Hemiptera > Aphididae > Pemphigus > Pemphigus obesinymphae. Next base: position 30,675 of record JAIPRL010003998.1, on the reverse strand, counting down.
TAAGATTTTCATTACAGTTGAGTAATTACAGTAAATTGTATTGTGTGATCTCTGTAGTTTTGAACATTATGGTTTGCATACATTTTCCATGCTTCACTGTATGCTTCCTCTGAATTTATTTATACGAATCAAATTTTCTATTATTTTCTGTATACTCGTGTAATAATGTAATCGTGTCCTTTCTCGGAGTTTACTCTTTCCCATACATTTCCTTCCAAGATTAGTTCTATATACTCCTATCAATCATCCATGCATATGTATATACACTATCCGTTTATTTAATCTCATTTCGATATTTTTCAAAGTTATATTCCTTTCATTTATTCATCAGTCCAACTTACCCTAAGCATCCTCCCACAACATCTCATTCCGAGCAGCGTTCCGTTTATCGGTCATTCTTTCATTATAGTAACTCGCTTTTCGCTACCATTATTTTGAGCGAAATTTTCTCGTCGTAAAGACTTATATTAATTTTAAATATAATTTATGTCATTTATTTGTAAAAAAAAAAAAAAAAAAAAAATTAAAAATTGACATTATTATATGAATATTAAAATCTATTGATTTTCGTGTTTGCAGTATTATAATATTCCCGCTTCTGTGCACACCATTTGGAAATTCTTCTAGTAAATTGAAAATTATATCGCTCATATATAGTCATGTCCGGGGCCGTTTAGTAGCAATAACACTGTGATAATTTCCCCAAGCCTCTCCATTACATCTGACAAAACACCTATAAATTATTTTCAATTTAAACCCAATTAGACCTGGATTATGAAGTCTTTGCCCGGAGAGAACAACCCTCGTTTTTCTTCATAATGACGACCTTAAAATAAACAGAAATTTTGTAATAGTTGATCAAATTTAAATATAATATGCCTATACGCTGTATAGTATAAGATATAGAATAAATAAATATAAGATATTATGAAAATTTAATAGTAATAAAGTGGTTATTAGAATATTAATATTATTTGTTAAAGTTTTTCAAGTTGATTAATAGATCAATTGTGAATATAGGGCAGGCACCATATCCCTGTACGCAAGGATTTATCTCAGAGATTTCGCATAGTTTTGAGACATGTAAAGTTTTTATTTAGTGCCTATATACGACAGTTACAGGCACCATTAATATCCCATCCTATGAAGTTGCTGTATTTGATATTTTGGATCAAAGTTTTATGATTTATCCCATTGTATACTTCAATAGGCAGTCACGCATCTATATCAATTTTTGGTGCATTTTTGTGCAACAAAACGAAAATTTAATTGAAATAAAATCCAGGAGGCGGCTATTTTCCAATAGGTTGTCCATAATAAATTACGTTAATGCGTAGATTGAATAATGTGTGTTCTGTTAAATATAAAACAATTATTATTAAATAATAATAATCTTTTGAAGTAGTTTGATTATATTGTAAAATATTAATTTAAATTAATTTCATGCGTACTTTCCACTATTTATACTTACCTATTTCACATATATTTTAAATACCTACTCTACTTAAATATAGTTTAGAATTTAAAATAAGTCAATGTTTTTCAAGGTATTAGCTATTATGTATTCCGTATTTTCTATAGCATATTAGTTTTAAAATAATTATTGTATTTTTTTTATTAATATTGGTTATGAGCATGTCTACATATTCCGGTATAATATTTATAATTTAATATTCTATTTAAAGATAAAATCAGTCTTAGTTAAGTTACTTAATAAAATTAATCACTCAGTAAGTGGTATACTACAGTATTCACTGGATTATATCAACGCGGCGGCTAATAGGAAACGTGCCGCGTCCGCCTTAAAACGGTTGATCAGGAAAGCCAAAAAAAAACATTATTTTTCTGAATTTATATTATTTTCAGTTGTTAAATTTAGCAAAACCTATGATCAATTTCATGTTAACAGTTAAATGAAGTCATTGTTATACACTAATGCGATTATATGAAAATAAAATAATCAGATCAAAAGTTATTCATGAAAAGGGGTGGATAGGTATATGCAATCTTTTTAATACTTGGATTTTGATGGATACATTTTTGGTGTTTAATTCGTCGGTAAATACGCATTGATATTATAGTGAAATTATATGATAATAATTATAATGCGAGTTCACCAGCTGTTATTTTATTATCACGATTATCGTCACTTATCATAAAAATTCACTCTCGTAAATATTTTAAGGTCCTCGACGAATAAAAGTGACTTAAATGAACGAAATATCCTAACTAGGTCATTAACAAATATAAGAAATAATAATAACGATAAATTATCTCCCCGAGGAACACCAGAAGTGACCTAATAATTTTATTAGATATAAAATTTCTGATTTTAACGAATTGCCTTCGTTCAGTTAAATAAGACGAAATCCACGACAATAATGGTTCTCCAAAATTTAGATCTATTCGACTTTAAAATTAACATTCCATGATATACGTCAGTATCAAAAACTTATTTTATATCTATAAGGCGTCGATTTAACTACCAACTGAAATAATATCAATTAATTAATAATAGTAATTATATATTAATAAGTTTATACCTGTGCATCCAGATGGTCTAAAACCATATTGTTCATTGATTACTTGATAATTGGTTGAAATTGCTGGATACTTTCACATAATGGTGCGTTTGTTTTGATTCTCTTATACTTTTAAATTTTCAAAAAAAAGCTACGGATACACTTTAATGAAAAACGTAAATAACCTAATGATGGTCGAAGCCATTACTACTAGAGTAGGCTCATTCGACGTATTTTGTTTTACTGCTTATACGTCTATTGCTATAATGGTGGATACGTCCCAAGTGGCGAATACGGCTAGTTACCTGTTAGCCGTCGACTTTTCTACATAAAATGATCACACTCGACAATTATTATAATATTCGATTAGTATTGTTATTAATTTGATATATCAACAATATGATTTTGTATAACATGAATATGTGGGTTATATATATACTGAACCAAATATCGTTGGTAGAATTAACAATATGCAATATTAAATATTTGTTCAAATAGTACAATTTTTATTATTTTAATACATTTATTGTTAAATTAATAAAATATGTGTTTACATTAACAAATTCATTTTGTAAATTTCACAAAATATATAAGTCATAATTTAATAAAAATAACTTGTAAAATTAATACAGCTTTTATTATTATAATAAAATATGTTATTAAATTTCAATAATATTTATAATTGAATTAACGAAATATTTGTTGAATTAAATACATTTGTATTCAATTGGACAATTTTACCCAAGACATATATACAGATAACATTATATATATTTTTTAATATTTATTATCAATTTAATGACCAGTGTAGAAGTTATTTTGGAAAGCCTCAATTATGATTTTAAATATAATCGTATTTCTTTCTATCTGTCTATAGTCAATTCGCAGATTGGTTTGCAGCTATCTTCCACTTTTGTCTATCGTGTCCGCTTTTCTTTTCATTGGTTTACGTGAAACCCACTCTTGGTTCTCTATTATTTGTTGAATGTATTCAAGAAACGGTCTGCCTCTTTGCTTATTTCCTTTTACACTTCCGTTTATAATCATTTTTAACAATGCTTCGTGTCGTATTTTGTGAACTCATTTCGTTTTTTTAACTATAAATTTCTATAAATCTTTTTTCTGAAATTTTTTCCTGTACTCTCTTATCGGTTACTCTATCCAATCAGCTTATAATTAAAATTTTCTGTAACACCACATTTCTATCACTTCCTTTATTTTATGTTTTTCTGCTGTTAATGTCTAGGTTTCTATCAATATTAATCTATACTCCGGACATACGTCTTCGGTAGATTTTCTCTAGTTTTTAGACAAACGCTTTTTATTGTGAATAGAGTTTTCTTATTGTTATGATGATGCTTACACCATCTATTTTTATGCAGTTCTGTAAAGAAAATTTTCAAGAAGTTTTTTAAATAATGAAAATTTTACAATTATAAAATGTTAAATATATTTCAAATGTAATGAAAAAAAATTGTCTCTTATCTTTCTCTTTTAATTGTTTTATAATCACCACATTTTTTCAAAAACTTCTTGTGGATTTCTGATCACAGTTTGATCAAAACTAATCAGAAAATAATGATAAATAGGTATGCTTATTAAATTACGATTACCTTAACTAAGACTGAGCATAGAGTTAGTGTTTGTTAAATATATCTAAGCATCAAAAGCTTGTGATTTAAGAACGTAAAATTTCCAAATTTTCAAATTTAACTCATTTTAACTAAAAAAAAACTCAATGTAAACCAATAGTAAGTATTTTCATATATCACATTCTCTTTAAATTTCAAATTTCAAATATCTAGGAGAGACGTTTTCCTTAGAAATCTAGAACGTGCTATAATGCCATTAAAACGCATGTATAGATTCTTATTAAAAGCTATATGGATCAGACAAATGAGTTTTATTGTTTTTTTATCCATCCTTACTTATTGTACTATGTGTAAATTCATCAAATTGTTTTAATATTTGATTTCGCGGAGCTTTATTTTTACTCAGGATTTATTCATTTTTTCGGGTATAAGTATATTCGTTAGAATTTGAAATGGTTACAATCGTATAACTAGAAGAATAAACATATATTTTTACATAGGTTATTTCTATAAATTGTCACAAATCAATGTGATATGGATATATTTTTGTATCAGCGCAAGGAAATATACTATTAAAGCTTTTTTTTTTTTATGTTATATTTGAGACTTTAAAATACAATTGCATAGACATTAACATATCACATCTATGCCCAAAGAGTACGGCAGTGGCGGCTAGTCAGGGGAAGCAGGTGAGGCTCAGCCTCGCCTAATTTTTTAAAGAAAAAGTAGGTATACACTATATAGTTATTTCCAACTGACTTTAAAAATATTGGATTCAATAATATATATACAATAATGTTTGTTATTATATTTTATTATCATAACAAAACAAATTTATTTTGTCATGTACCTATATTATTATTTTTCAATACATGCTCCGTTACTGTTATCAAAAACCACGATAGAAATGTTCGTGGAACAATAGAACGGTCTCGATGAAAGCCGAAGGGTGCCGAGAGGCAAAATATATTTTGCCTCCGATTTCCGTACGATAAAATATATCATGTAGTGGGGGAAGTCGGAAATCGTATGATAAAATGAGGTAGAATAATTCTTGCCTCAGGGTAATGTCAACATTATCCATCTGTCAATTGTCTAAACGACGTAACTTCCACTAATAGAAATAAGAACGGGGAGTTTTCGTAATGTCGTGTAATACAAGTGTATACCTACCCGTAATACTTTTATCACAAACTAAAAAATATCGGTTCTTATCAAACAAAGAAACATTATCAAATTTACACTCAATTCTGAACGTGAAATCTGAAAATATCCTTATTCTATGACCTGAACAACTAACAATTTGTTGTTACAACGTATTAAGTACATATTAAGGTGTATTACAATGTTTCCGTATAAACGATATTATTATGTCTTTACTATAATAGTTTCATTTTCCCGCCGTAGTGAAAATCACAAACGACAAATACTAACTAATGGTCGTCCTGTAATTGCATTAAATAATTTAAATATTATAAATTCGTCAAATTCTAGGGTATGTTCTCGTTCTTTTAACGAATCCCGGTATGATACACATAAGTGGTTATGTGGTAGTTTTTATAAACAACGATTATATTGTTGACCCTGTATTTTACTCGGTGAAGTTAAAAATGTTTGGTCTTCTGATGGATATTTTGATTTTAAAAATGTATCAAGAAGTGTCGAAAAACATGAAGCGTCAAAAGACCATATAAATAATTTCATTGGGATAGTTCGGTTAGAGAAAAATAAAGAAACAATTATTTATGGATGTTTTGAATGAAGGTTCTCGCTTAACCAAAATAAAGTATAACGAATATGTAAGAAAAAATAGATTAGTGTTGTTACAAATAATAATTGACGTTGTAATACTATTAGGAAAACAAGAGTTAGCTTTTAGAGGTCATGATGAGAGTTCTTCATCTTTAAATCGGGGAAACTTCCGTGAAATGTTTGATTTGCTCGTTAAACAAAATGATGAGTTATTGTCTCATTATGAAAAAATAAGCAATGTTTTCACTGGCCAATCAAAAACAATACAAAATGAAATTATACACTGTGTTTATGAGTACATAACCGATAACATAAAATCCGAAATAAATTATATTCAATTTTTTGCCGTTCTATCAGATGATACTGCTGATATTGTGGAAAAATCTCAATGCGCAATTACATAAAGATATGTAAAAAAAAAAACTGGTGAATTGAAGGAGAGTTTTTTAGGTTATCATGATGTCAGTAGTAGCAAAACTTCTGAATCTCTTTTTAATTTAATAACCAGTGTATTAGACCCTTATGATTTTAGAACTAGTTGCTCAATGTTATAATGTGGCCAGCGTTATGGCCCATTAGAGCACCAAATGCTCTATTTACTCATTGTTGTGCACATCGGTTAAATCTAGTTTTACAGCAAGGAAGTTATTGTGTACCTCAATCCAGAGTATTTTTCGCAACCCTCTTGGGAATATCTGTATTCTTTAAAAAGTCTCCAAAACGAACATTTTTTTTAGATACAATTATTGGTAATCGTATACCAGTTGCTAATGAGACTCGTTGGTGCACACGATCAAAAATTTTAAACTTTGTTGCTTCAAACTTAATTAAGTTATTAGAAGTAATGGAATGTATTAGAGATAATCCTGAGTCAGGAATGGAATCTATAAATGGAGCTGAAGATTTCATAAATAGCTTTGGAAAAAATTTGAATTTGCATTTTTCATGATAGGGGTAATATATAAAGAAATATTTAATATAACCGATATATTATATTCAATTTTACAACTTAAACATTTTGATATGGCCTATTGTATTGAGCAAGTCAATTCAGCTGTTGATAGAATCAAAACATTAAGAAACGATGATAAGTCAACTTTTCATTTTAGTGAAGCACGAAAAATTTCGACTGGTTTTTTATTTTTTCAATTATTTGGGCCCGGTCAAAACTTTTGGCCCCCCTTTCAAAAACTGAAATGACGCTATATTGTCTATTCGTTTGACTTTCAATGTTTGTTTGTTTGTTTGTTTTGTTTTTTTTTCCATCAATAAATAGTATCACCGGTGCGACGTGTGCGCCAAAAACTGTTCAGGAGTCCGGTGACGTTGATCCGTCACAGCGCGGCCCACGTCGAGGACGTCGTCTTTTCCGAGGCGCTCCGACTGCGCGTGTACGAGCTATAGTGCGACAGTGTAGCCACTTTGTTGGCGACAGAAAGCGACCGGCTGTAACGGGACCACTGTGCGCGCTATCATTTACATCACGTAAATCGTTTCCGCCATAGTGCCCGTTGCAAGCCTAAAAAATTGATAACGTTTCTATCGCCAACACGTCATAATAGTCATAATAATATTTTCATAGTCTAATCACAATTGTTCGTTTTCCGTATACGTTGTACGCGTGTTATCAATATTTCACGGCGAACCGGACGTTTTTCACAGGCGATTTAAAAAAGTTTCACCCAAACACCCAAAAACTTCTGCGGTCCATTATTCGTCAGAGTACGCAATGATAATCTGGGCATTCTACTGACGTCTACTACGGCTATCCGCGATGCCAACAGAGCATGTTGTCGCACACCGCTCTCTTTTTCGTCGCGCACATTACGTCGTCAGACATCCGGTTTTCGCCTGTAACCATTGTATTATTCGTTATATTAGTGTTGTAATAGCATTTTTCGTTAAAATAAACGTTTCGTAAAAATTTCCAAACGTGTGTAGTTTTTTACACCTATCGAATCCGATATTCTGAGAATATTAGATATTGTACGAGTGCATTTTTTTGTAATAGAATTTACATTTTTATATTATGATATAGTATAAAATATATTACACCTATTGCGTATAAATTAATTAATAAAGCCGGACATCAACGTATTCAAATCTTTAAAGTTATATTTTTTGTTCGCTTTATAAATCGATACTATTGTTTACTTAAAAAAAAGGTGCACTTCGCTCGTCGGGTGTCGGTAGGGGGGGTGGAAGCATTCGGATAGAATTCCCTTGACGAATGTATTATATTTGAAAGCAATGATGAATGATTGCATTTAAAAAAAAAAAAAAAAAAAAATTACGATTCTGAGCGGAGCTTCGGTATACCTATAGGTACATGACTGTTAATGATGTTATTCAGTATGTTTGACATTGTATATCAAGAGTAATTGTAAAAAACAATGTGAATTAGTGTGAGCTTCTCTATATTCGATTTATTTAAAATAGCTAGATTTAATATAAGTACATTAAGGCTGTCGGGAGTACATCAAATTTTTTTGTATTATCAGACTATAATTAGCGGAATACGCACATTTCGGCGTCCGATTACTGTGTTGAATAAATATACAGGTGTATGAATTTGTTTATTTATTTTGAGACTTTAGTGTTCTATTTCGCGTCATTATTGAATGAATTACAAAAAATCAAAATCTTTAAAATTAATATATTCAATTATAGACATATACGTCATATAAGAAATAGAGAAAAAAAAAAAATTACGTTTGTAAGGAAAAATCTCAACTTAATTTATCATTTAATATTACGTTTGTAAACCATGCTTAAATATACCACATATTATTATATAGGAACGAGTATTTTCGAAACGTGTGGTTCGAGAATAATTATTAATTTGGTATTCACGGTTGACGTATGGTATAACGCTCAAGGGTAATCGAATTACTCAAATATAGTAATAGTACTACTACTATGACGATAAATCGAAAATCAATACAGTATTTTTTTTTTTATATAATATCGTTATGGTTACTAGACCTCAATAAGATGAACAAAATAAATTTATTCAAAACTGATTTCTTATCAATAAACAAACTGTATCAAAACAAAATATATTATGACTTACGATAAAACGCGAATATACAAAGGCGAAATTCTTTACTTGAACTGAAAAAAAGACCTGTCAGTTGTGCGTATCGTAGTTCTTCGTTAATCGGGTGTCAATAGTGGGGACTATACTTCGCGTCTCGGACAGGAAAATCTAGCCGTGGATTTATTGCAATCAATATAACGATTTTGAGTAAATTTTGATTCAATACATTTTTAATAACGTTAAAATTAAATTGAATTACTTTTGAACTTAATAAGATCGATTTGATTATTATTTTAATTTTAAATATCGTCATGTTTATTTTTTCGTTATTTCCACTGTATAAAAGGTAGTTTGTCTATACGCCCGAGTAAAGTAATGGGAAAATCAAAAAATGATCTCACCAAAGTACCAACCGTAGAACCTACAGTTAGCTATCATTAACATATATATATATATATATATATAGGTACAAATTCCAAGACTTTTACTCAACTCCTTCTGGTCAAAAATTCGTTGACAACATATTTGTAAACTAATTAAACGGCTTGCTCGCTATGATCAGAATCTAAAATTTAACCTCGAAAATCTAATGACATCCAACGTAAAATTCTTGTACTTTGAGGAAAAAAGCATCATCGTAAACATGCATTTTATTAAATTAATGATACGTGTTGCTGGACGCCCCGGACCCCAAAATACCATGTGCATTTCCGGTCACGACCGGCAACAAATTTAGTCGTATAAAGAGCGCGGGGTACACTTTGATGACATGCAAAGAGCATATAGCCCAGAGATTTATCGATTCACGACGATATGGCGGAGACGGATATAGTAAAAGACCGTATCGATGGATCCTCTCAATAGCTATAACTCATTTTTAGCAAACAAAAAAAAAAAAAAAACAACCACTCCAAAGTCATAAATAAAGTGCCTGTGCTTGTGAAAATAATACACGCGGAAATGGTTTCTGGAATGTGAAAGAAACTGAGTGGAAAATGTTTTTAATAAAATGTATTTGACAATTCGAGATCACTCGAAATGCGATTTGAGCGAAATGAGGTGTTCAAAAGTCAATTTTGATATGCTATATATTTATCCGTCCAGAAGTGGTTTAAAAATAATAATTTTTTTTTCATCCATTATAAATTAATTTGCTTCGTAATGCGATAAAAATTGAAATTTTTGAAAAAAAAACGGTTAGTGTTTGAAGTAATTTGGTGCATTTTTTATTTTTTATTATGTAAATTGATTTATTTTTCCATTTATTATTGAACATTATTGAACAATTTTTGTTAAAAATTAGTTATAGGTGCGTATTACGCATGTTTTTAATATTTTTAACGTATTTTTTCGACAAATTTCATTATATATTAATAAATTATAATTATCTGGAGTGGAAGAATGGGATCATTTTTTACAAATTAGAATTAAGACTTTAAATAAAGACTTGTTTTTATGTATCCATTTGAATAATGTACGTATTTGTCTGTAATATCATAAAATGCAAGACTTTAACGCATTTAAAATATTAAAATATAGTAAACAGTTAAGTTTAACGAAGATGAAGAATTATTTTACTGTTTACTTCTATCTCAATAAAATATTTTTATCTTTTAAAAAGTAACTAACGAGTGAACTTAAAATTAATTTCATATATCTTAATCTAGTCTAATTTTGCCAGTATTAGGGAAATTACTTTTTTTGAGTAATGAAATTACGTGAGTCCTTTGAAGTTTGAAGTTAGTAATGAAATAACTGTTACGCTAGATAAAATAAATTCTTTGGAATGATTATATGACTTTTGGAATTTAAAAGCAGTACGTTAAAAAGTTGACATTGCAATTTTATTACGAAATTTGCTTACAACGTTTATAATTCAGAAATTACAAAAATATAGGATGGGCACCTATAATTTAAAATCATGGAAGTATCAACCTAACAATTAATAGCTACACTTTATTACTTAATAACAATTACAATTTTAAATTTACCAGTAACGAGATATCAAAGAAAATCCAAAACTATTACATTATCATATTCTTATTTTACAATATCTAATTGATAAAAATGAAACGATTTATTTTAAAAAATAACTGCCAATTTATTAAAAAAATAGTCAAATGACAAGTATGTTACTTTTAAGAAAAACGTAATTTTAATTTTAATTTACATTGTTTATTACATTAAAAATAATTTCGTTACATTTTTAATTTTCGTCAAGCGTTATTATCTCCAATATTCAATTTGGAACAAGAGTAATATCAAATATTTATAATTTATTATTAAATGAATATAAATAAAAAATGACCTAATTTTATTTGTTTGTGAAATACATTTATAATATTACAACAATATTTTTATATTAAACAAAAAATCCAATATTTCAACATAATAGGAACTATTAATTTGGTCTAGAAAATATTAAACATTAATTTATAATTAAGAGGATGTGAGTGGAACTATTTTTAAGGGGTCCTATATAGGAAATTTTTTAGATAATTTTAAGAAAAATTAAAATCTTACAATTGAAAAATTTTTATATGTATATATAAAGTGACTGATATTTGGTCCCGTTACTATATCATTTTTTATTATAGTTATTTTTTATGAATTAATACAATTTTATTGAAAATATTACTTTTGCATTTCTTGTTTATAATAACTTACAAATATCTCAGAAACATGAAACAAAAAACAAATGATAAAAACAAAATTATCTAGTACTATACGGAGCCATTTTTTGATATGTGTATTTAAACATGTTTTATAAATTGTTAAAAACTCAACATTTAAAATTTTTTTAATGACTTTAACTCTTAAAAAAAATTAAAATATCGTAAATAATATCGGTAGATAATGTTGTTGTCTATATTCGATTTTCGTTTCGTATTTCTAAAATATTTGTAAGTTGTTAAAAACGAGAAATGCTAACATGAGTTTTCCGTTGAAAATTGTTCGCGCCGATATGCTCTTAAGTTAAGTTATTTTTGTATAATATAACTTCCATAGGTCCATAATAAAATTGATTACGAGTTAAAAAAAAACATGGTATAGACGAGCCACGTAACCTTGGTAAACCATGGAATTTTTTAAGCGAATAGACGGTTTTTTCTTTTTTTAGAAGTTTTGTTTGCCATATGCATCATATGCATACCATGTTTTATTCTATATTTTAATATATATATGAGTTATACGTGTCAATTGTCATTGTGAAATGGGGTTTAGTTTTTTTTATTCAATAATATATAGGTACACTGGTTGTTGTCACAAATTTTCATTGTCATTTTAAATCCTTATGTGTATAGTAGGTAAATAATAAAAAATTCTCGTACATTATACGACGTGTCTTACATGTAAATCAATGAGAATCGTGTTGTGTTGACGGAATTTTTATTTTTTCATTTTTTTCTCGAAAACAGACGTTTACTAAAAATTATGGTAATACGACGTCATCAATTTCCGAAATTTATTTACACAGTATTACGTTCGTTTACGGAATATTGATTTGTTTCGTGGGAAATGATACGACGTACGGACATATACCTATTTCAGGAGGATTTATAATAATTACCGGTTATCGTATCGAGTGTCGTCTAGTAACGTATATTTGTTGGCGCTTTTAGACAAATATATAATAATATTACCTACGCGCTGTGTATTACATCAATCGTCCAGTTCGTTATGATAAATTCAGTCGTTTGGACCGTATTTAGTCGTCTGTCTAGCGGGAAAATCGTTTCGTCGTTTACGATTTCCATACGGTATTCAAACGGCCTTAGCATTTTGGTGGGTACTTACTCAAAGGTCTCACCATCATAAAACAAATGTTCCGGAAAAGCATATATACACGCGTAACGGTGATTAAACCGGAACAATCGATTTATCTGCGTAATTGCCGTTTCATAACTAGCGATCGTTTAAAATAGAAGGACTTAGTGGTAGTCTAAGACATAAACAGTAAACTGATTAAGCCGCCCGCGATTAAATACACATTAGTGCGTAAATGTATGCTGAGAAATCTGACGGGTCTGTACGATATATTATACGCACGATTAAATAAATTGATTTTTACCGAAAATATATTATATTATATCGGCGGCGACGATCAAATAACTCATGGCGCATTAAAGTATGTAAGTGTACCTATACACATAAAGAAATTGTTAAGAAAAAGAAATGAAAAACGCGCAAAGAGAATAATAGGTAAGAATAAAAATATTATACGAATACTCGTTTTGTTCCGGTGTATTTCATTATCGTTTAAAACGTGTTAAGAAGAACCGCGTGTGATTATGCACGTTCATATTAACTAAAATATATACGGCGTGGCACTTCCTCCCCTATTCCTTAGTGAAACACTAGAGACAATATTTTATACTATCGTAAATTACGTGTAACGTGCAAATGTTATGGAAGAAAAACTTCATGCGTGTACATGTACATGCTCGGACGGTTATCGTTACGTTTGAAACAAAATAACGTAAAAACAAGAGTAATTTATTATCGCATTAATCATGGAACAAACTCGTCGAAAATGTATTTTTTTTTTTTCATCCATAATACCCTTTTTTACTTCTCACGTGTTCTCCGAGTTTTTTTTTTTTTTTTTTTTCATCATACTAGAATCACAGTCCATTTAGTTAATAGATTATGCGATTACCTACTGGATTTACACTAAGACTTACTAACATAACGTATTCTATCAACGACTTACCAACATTTGCAAAAGATTTTTACACAATTTCATATGTATTGGATTATTCTGATTTTATCATATTTTTTTTTTCTCTTTTGCCTTCTCCCCAAATATTTAGGATTCATCACCATAATCATCAGCTTCCACTATTCTTCTATATCATTTTCCCTTACACGTCTTGATATCCATCATAATATCTAACTACCTTTTTTTGATCTTCCTTCTCTCTTCATTCCTTCAACATACATTTCTTCTGCCCATACCATACTAATTTATTCTTTTGCATTGTGTCTGCTATGCTGCCTGTTTAATCTACTTATGTCTTATTTCATTTGTATTTCTAACTTGACTTTCTCCGAAAACATATCCTATACATACTATTTTACTCTTGTTAATCTTTTATCCTTTACCTTCTCTCAACTCTTCAATTCCACCTTTCGTTTCCTCAAATTCTCTCCTACTGGCATAATATCATCTGTAAACGACATGCGCCTTTATGCCTAACCCTGTATAACTTTTGGTCATTTCGTCCATAACCAAGGAAAATGAGTAAGGACCCAAAGCCGAACCCGTGTGCACTTATACTTTGACACAAAAATCTACCGTTTTTCCATATAGACTCTCCAGTCTTGAAATCGCACCTTAATATTTGTACTAAATTCCATATACATGTGCATATACATTCCACTGTTGATAATCCTTTCTTCATAAATTTCTACATCAAAATCTCTTTTGAAGATCTATCAAAGGCTTTCTTCGACAATCAATATTTACCATACACACCTCACATTTTCTCTATTATCTGTTTATTATACAAAATATTGGCTCAATTGCTGACCTACCAGACATAATTATTAGTGATTACTATCTCATTAGATTTAGATAGTTTAAGAAACAATATCTTACATTTTAATATTACCATTTTATATTCGTTTTTGATAAAAAGTATATATTAGATTAGAAATAAAATATAACACAAACAGACGGTGTGTACAATTTTATTAAAATATTAATGTGAAAAATGCAGTTATATAATACTGGTTTCGTATCATGTTTTTGGTCCATAAAAACATTAAATATTTTACAATTTAATTTTAGTTTATTTTTAAAATGTTGTAATTAATTGTGAACTTTAACTGTATTATTATTTTTTTAGCTGTAATATTTCGTCTTTTGAGTAAACTATATGTTTGAGTATCTCTAAAGATAAACAATTTAATCAACCTATAATACCGTAGTGATTTAGTGCTTGGCTAAACTTTATGTAAACAAAGGATATCACAAATTATATATATATTTAGTTTAGACATTTTGATTTGTATATTAATATAATATAATTCCGTCAGTTAGGACGGAATTCACAAAGAATACCGATTTATTTATTTAGTATATTGTTTTATAATGAATTTAATCATTTATATTAAAATACATTATAATGGTTTTTTTTTATTATTATTATTATTTTTAATTTTTTTGGAATTTTAATATACCTCTATAATTCATGTTTAATGGTATGTGCCGGAAATGCTGTACTTCAAAATATGCTCAATATATAGGTACCTATTAATCGAATGAATTGAATAAAATTACAGTTGAATATCATTATTCATATTAAAAATTAATCATTATTAATATTATTAATACATCAAAATATTAAGGCTAAAACTTAATAGTATATAGTTTTGTCAAACTTTTATACTTTTTACTCTAATTATATATTTTTTGATGTAAATATTTTAACGAAATAATAAAAGAGAGATTTTATGAAATCCGTATTATTTTAATTATTGTTTTGTTATTATTGAACAAATGTTACTTTAAAGTTATTGTATTAGATGTGTTTACGCATATATCGTTAAAATTAGTTTAAAACGCATAATTTTATGTCACGACTCACACATCAAGATTATCTATTAAGTAATGTATACACTTAAGTTTAGAACAAAATAGTCTGATTATATTTGCTGAAAAATGTATATTAAATTATAATATTTATTGTTTTTATATATTGAAATGCACAAATAGTATACCTATTGTAGTAATATACAAAACAAAAGTATGTTTTAATCGTTTTAATTAGCACTGATAATAATCATGAAAATTAATGTAGGTGCCAAGTGTTAAATTTAATTTTGGCTCAGAAAACCTGTGCGCCTAAATAATTGTGCATCTAAATATTAAAATCGCGTTTGTAATACAACGGTATACATCAGTAAATTATAAAAACTATATGACCCAAAAACTTTGGGAAAACACTAGGCGGAAATGCCGATGGGATAATCTCGAAAATGTCTGAGAATGCCTTTTTCAATCGTTATTATACAGATTATTTTATACCACGACAACACTTTTGCTTACGGTTATGCCGACGTAGACTATTCGACTTGTCGGACTATTAACAAGTATGATATTATGTAGGATATCCGGGAGTAGGTATATTATATACAGACATCCTCTATAATAAATAATTCAAAGGCTATAATGTCATATCGGTAATGAAATTCACTGAAATATCTCAGGAAATTTATTGTACCATAATAAAATATATTATCAATTTTGTGATATCTTGGTTTTACGATAAGGATTAGTGTTGTTAATATTTTTTTTTTCTCTCCGGAAATAACTTTTCGATCATTTAAGGAATATTTTTTCAATTTTCTCAGTACATATTTACCGAAGTAAAAAACTATATTGAAAATAGGTAGAAAATGATTAAAAATCTGAAAAAAAAAAAAAAACATTAACGAAAACTTGAAATTTAGAAAATAAAGAATTTTTTAGTTTAAATTATGGGTTGCGGTGTTAAAATCAAAAGTCTCGTTCATATTTAAACAAAAACGGGAAAGGTAACATGGTTTGAAATCACGAACAGAATTATAGAATGGAGTATACGAAAAACTTTCTGAAAAAAATAATTGTATGTTTCCCGAGCTCTATAGCCAAATCTAAAATAAAATAAAAATCACCCCGTATCTAGAAAAACGATAGGTACTAATATATTATTTTATTTAGGTGTAGAGAAAATGGTGCACCCATCGCCCTGCAGTATGTACTGCAAAAAGTGCATTGCAATAGCTCCACGCTGACCTCAATTATTTGGCGTGCACCGACCCTCGTGGTAGAATGGGTATAGCGCCAAGTAAAAATCGTATTGTTCAGAAACAAATGAATTTGCCTCGGCTCGGAGATATCGGAAGTCAGACTGGAAATTGGAATACGGCTTTATGTTTTATGCGTTTGAATGTATATGTGCACACTTTTCAAACTTGAACCTATATAGTGATGGGCAAATTCGGTCTTGGTCTTGCAGTCTTGGTCTTGGTCTTGCAAAAATGCAAGACTGTACTAGAGCTAGCAAGACCAAGACCAAAATTTTACTATTTCGTAGCAAGACTGAAATAAAAATGTATGCAAGACCAAGACCGAGACCAAGACTTAAAATGCAAGACCAATACCAAGACCAAGACTTGACTGCAAACCCTTGCAAGTCTTGCTTTTAAATAAAATAAAAATGAATGAATTAAATACGTTATTTATTACATTTTTTTTCTTGGTATATATGATTTATAATTCCATACCAAATCTACAGATTTCTCGTAATGCAATCATCAATTTATTTATTGTAATATTTTTGGAAATGATTATCGTTTATCGAATATATGGGTAAACAGCTGATGTTCTAATATTTCTTGAAAGCTCGGTGTTATCGAAAACAGTCAACTATACAGGTACCTACTAAATTTTTTTTTGTGAACGGAGGGAGGGAAATTACCCTCATTGCTCCCTGTATCCCCTCTTATGTACGTATAAATAAATTATTTATTCTTATTTATAACTTTGGTAAAAAAAAAATCAAGGCTGCAAGAATTTCGCAAGACCAAGATTCATTCAACAAGACCAAGACCAAGACCAAGATTGACTTCTACTGAGCCAACAAGACCAAGACCAAGATTGAGTCAACACGACCAAGACCAAGACCAAGACCAAGACCAAGATTGCCATGGTCTTGGTCGTGGTCTTGTTTTGTGCATCACTAAACCTATACACAGCACAGTAAATGAAATAGAGAAATATAAAGTCAGTGTAGAGTGGCTTGGTAATAGCTGTATCAGATGGAGTGATCATTTCGTTACATTACGATCATGTACAACGCGTATAGTTTAAAATGACGACGGATAATAGAAATGATAAAAATTGTCAAGGTAGGTCAACTCGAATATTACCGTTGCGATTAAAATATGTAAATATAAAATAAATATAGTGTTGAATAATAATTTGGTACATTTTTATAAAATTCGAAACGATGAAAAAATAAATTACGATATTAATAAGAATGAAAAATATGCAAAATCACGGTATACAAAAAAAAAAAAAAAAAATTACTCGTGTTAAATAAAACTAATGATTTTAATAATACTGCTTATGTCATATTATATTGTTGTGCACGAAACAATTCATTTTTTTACTATATACGAGTATATGATTTCAATTACGATGGCGGCGTGTGTTGGCCGTACTTCGAAAGTAGTTTCCCGAGGCATCGTCGGTTCAACATGGAAAAAAAGGTCCAGAAATGTCAAAATAATCCAAACATTTGCATTTATTCAGCATTGGTGGATTTAATTTTCATAAATCCTTGACATTTTAAATTAAAAGACGGTTCACTGTATAAATGAAATTTAGTTAGGACCGTATAATTTTCAAAGTGTTCGAATAAAATTATCAATAATAGCTTTCGGCTTTCTGTGCACACTTTGGGTCTTTATTTCAATACGCATATTACGATTCAAAAAAAAAAAAAAAAATGATCGAATCCGTCTTCCCACATTCGTGTAAATATATAACAAATAATAGTTATACTCAATGGATTTTCTATAATACTTTTAATAACATTTTACAGCTATAGGGCTGTAAAGTGTTTTGTACAAAAATATATATATACATTTTCAAGTACCATTTATTTAAGCGATTGTATAATGAAACAAGGATTTTAGTACACCATAAATCTAATTCAATAATTAATAATCGATAATCAATAATAATTAATCATGATCACTATAAGTGAAACGGTAATTTGTATAAAATACTAACGAAGGCTTAATAATAAAATATTCTTACATAATTATGGATAATATTGGGGTGGTCCTTTTTTTTTTTTTTTTGATCGTTCGAATTCTTATTTTCGTATACCTTCCCCTCCCCTATATTTGATATATATATAATGTAATTACAATAAATTACATTTTAATTCAACTTGGTCATAATACCTATGTACCCTCCAAATTAAAAGCTATAGAACTTAGCGTAAAAATACTAAGAACGTTGAATGTAAGACTAAATATTGTCCGCGAAAAATAAAATTTATATTCTCATAAAATTATACTGTTTTCCGTGAGTGTATAATATATAATTTTTTTGTAATGTATATTTTTAATAATTTTCGATATCCGTTTAACTGTAGTACAGGCCATATGTACGTTATGCAGTATATCACTGTGAAAACGTGCAGTAAATACAATACTATGTAAAACACTTTTCAGCGTAACCATTTTAGTTGTTGTCAAAAAAAAAAAAAAAAAAAAAAAAAAAGAAGAAGGATACGAG
>JAIPRL010003998.1:0-11459 GCA_025469235.1 Pemphigus obesinymphae | reverse complement strand
TAGATGAATATAAAAATTGGCAATTTTTTTTTTTTTTTTTTTTTTTTTTTTCGCCTTTTGGAAATCCCCCTTGGTTTATACAAGTAGTTTTACTGCTGTAATTTTTCATAAAAAAAAAAAAAGGTCAACTTTGGGTAAAATTGTTTGAAAACGCGTAAAACTTTACTAGATATAATCGAAAACAAAAATAAAAATAGGGAATTGGCAATTTTTATAGTGCTCGGGGAAAAATTAAATTCTCGGGACATTGCGCGGATATCCGACTACAAAATAATAATTCAATAGTTAGTCTACAAAATATGTAAATGTCTATACTTACGTAATACACTAATATTATTGTATAAATAACGATTTTTTTTTTTTTTTAATCTTGCGAATCCTGCTGTGACTGGAATAAATACCGTTGAGATCCTGTTGTATCGTATAAGCTACGTGTTAATATTTACTAGAATAACGCTATAATTTAATGATATTTACACAACCCTATAGGTTTTATTACGATAAACCCAATATAAAAAAATGTTGGTGTAACATTAATGGAAAATAGTTTCGTACGTTTTAGTTTATATTTTTTGTTTGTACACTTATAACCAATTGATTGACATAATTGTGAAATAATTTTATGCATACACTGTGTTGGATAAATTACCCTTTTTGAGTTGTGTGCAATTACAATTAGTTCTTACGTTTGAAATCAAAAATTAAATTATTGCAATTCTTAATTTTATTTTTTCAAGTTTAATAAATTTTAAAATTAAAAAGTTATAATTTGTGTTATCTCTTTTTCCTTCAAAATTTCGAAATTATCTACACGTATAGTCTAAATAGAGGTGGTACTATGTGAATCTGTGGTAAATTTGCTTTATTTGTCAACAGAAACCGTTTGAGATTTTCCCATCAATTGGAATTTATTTTACGACATCTAATAAATAAATTTGAATGATTTTAAAAAGTACAGTTAAAAATTAGTTAAAATAAAAAATATACCCAATAATTTATAATTAAATTAAATAAATATCACGTCACTTTAAAATTAATCCCGTTACAAATTTTTTTTAAATTTTCGTTATGCTACAGGTCCTTCCCAATATTAGAAATAAATTATAATTCAAATTCAGAAGTATTTATTTTGACCAGCGATTTAATATAAAATATTATTTGAAATTAAAAATATTATGACAAATTAAATTTCCTAGATGCTAAGGTTTAGTATTTCAACGCATTTAAATTGTACGTAAAATACTATGATAAATTTAATTAATTTAACTAAGTAAAAAAAAAAAAAAATACAAAATATGTAAACAACTATAATAAATTAATATGTAAACTGGATAAAAGTAGTTTAAAACAGATGTTTAAAAAAGTTTTCTAAAAACCAAAAACTAAAGTTGGTAAACATATAAATATAAGTTATATATAACTAAATACTTATGATAAATACTATTTATACTTATAAACTATTTATAAACTATAAACTTTTTATTATATTGCCAACAACATTATGACATCTGAACACCTGATTATCTTCTCTGCTATTTAAAAATTATAGTTATCGTAAGTGATCTACGAAATATTCAACAACAAATGTGTTTTTCAAGGACATCAAAAAGTAAATACTACGAGTTAGTTTGTCTAAAAATACGAGTAATTCCTTAAAATCCGTCAAAAAACTTAAAATTCTATATTATACGAAAGTAAATTAACTGTTATGAGTTGTATAATGTGATAATAGAAAACGTGCTTTTATATCGTTTCTACCGATACGAGACGTATTTTCCATTAAAATAAATTGTAACAAAATGGCTGAAAACTAACTTTTAAATAATGACATGGTTTATCATTGTTATTGGATCTGACTATTCGTAAATAATATGGCATCGATGGACCATTAATTTCAGACTATTAAAATTAATGCGAGCGAGTAAAAAAATAATCTATTGTTAAATGACTCATAAATTTCAAAAGTAAGTCGTTTACGGACACAAATAATCTCAATGAATTTTTTATCAATAAATTTATTGGAAAATATTGGGTATGATATATTTTATATTTGTTTTTATTTTTTTTTTTTTGTTTATATAAAAAATGGACAAACATATATTGCATATTATATTGTTATCAAGTAAATAAATTTACAAGTTTTATAGTATAAACGATAAATAACATTGCATTAGGGTGAACATATGTGCCGTTTTTGCGGATTGCGTCCCGTTGTCCAACAAACATTAAATTTTGTCCCGCATTTTGAAGCGGTGTCCCATCTTTTACTAATCTACCGTTTTCGTTAAAGTCGTTATCGGAAAATTAATGGTAGACCATTTTTTTTTAACCATTTTCAAACCGATTTACGAACATTTTGTTAGAACATTAAGTACTACACCTTTTTTTTTTTTTTTTATCGTTATTCCGTTTATTAATTTTCAAAATATTGTCACCTTACATTAGTACCAGGTTTATTACGTTATACGTATAAGGTTACGTATGAAGGAATAAGAATACTCCTAGTGGGAGAGAGGTGGATGACTTTTTATAGAAAAGGACACCACACGGCATTTATTGATATTAAGTGAAAGGCGTGGGAAAAGGTTTAGATGTTTTTCTCCCAACTACAGAAAGAAACAAGGCCTAATTCCTGGAGCAGGTAGTGGGAAGGAGAAGTCATATTGGGGAATAATACAACATCGTTGGTATAAAATAAAAGGACTTAAGCCAAGGAGTTAAGACGATTGGTTAGTGAATTAACAAATAAAATGAACAGCAGAAATATGAAAATGAAGATTATAAAATTAATCAAAAAACTAGAGGTGGGCGAACAGTTCAATAATCGAAAATCCTAATCGAACTTTAAAGGTTCGGTCAGGGTTCGGCAGTCGAATTCAATTAGTAAAAAGTCAAATCGAATCGAACCTGATCAATGACTTCGAACTAGAACGAACTATTCAAACTCCAACATTTTTAAAAGATGGGTTTGAATTCCATATTAAATAATTGACATTTTTTTCTTTTTTTTTTACTTATTTAGATTTTTAAGAAAATATTTCGTTGGAATTTAATCTTTTCGGGTTTGGGTTCGATTTTAAAATGCATAGTTTGTTTCGACACTACTGATAATAATGGCCATATTTATTACCTAGTAGTATTGTATAGAATTCGTTGCCTGAGAATAAAAAGGATCTATCTCAATATAACGAATTATTGTTCAGAACGACGTTTTAAAATGTATAATTATTACTGATATTTTGCAATTTATAACTTTTCATAATTTATATTTCAGTAAACAATGATGGGATTAATGAAATTCCATGATCTATTAAAGAATAAAAATTAAATTATAATAATAAAAAATTTTAAAAAATTATTCTAAATTAATAACGTATAAAAATGTATGATTTATAACATTTCTTTGTTAGTTTGTGAACTTACTATATTATTATATCGATTATGAATAAATACGAAAATAGTTATCTGAATTTATAAAAACTACCTTGAACTACCTTCGAATTACAAATCTCAATGTGAATTAAAAACTAAAAATTTATCGAATATACACATATAATAACGGGCCATTAAAATAGCTGATATGTTTTTGTTCTGACGTGTATTTAGCAAAAAAATAATTTCTAATTATATTAGAATAGTTTTATCAAATCAATTCACTTATATCTATATAACAGATAAACTTCATCCGTATGCAATCGCATGATTTCGCAACGAAAAATCATTAAACTACTAAGTTTTTCGATATACTACGCACCTATATTTTATATTATAACATGTATTATATTCATACAAATGTCGACTAAATTAAATAAATATAGATTTTAGTTAAAAGTTTTTGAATTTAAATTTTGAAGAAAAAAAAGTAGTTGTCTATATGTTGTTTTTTTTTTTTATCGCAAACCGAGTCAATCGGTTTATTTCGAAAGTTTCTCGTGTAAAAATATATTCAGAAAACGTAACAAGAAAACTATTTTAACGAAATTCGAATACTTATATATATATATTATATTTTTTTTTTTACCATTTAAATGATAAGAAAAATCCATTTAAATTACAACGAATCCTATTAACCAGGCGAAAAACCACACAGGTATACAAAATAAATGATATTTTCACAAAATATATACATGGCAATCAGTTAACTTCACAAATGATCTCTGGGGACGTTTTATGGAAGGCAAATGCATTCCATACGTTCTTTTGTGCTCGGTCTGCCCTGTCTGGATGAGTTTTATGACAAACCGATTTATCGTATGCTAATAATTATAAACATAACACTGAATGTAAATGTATTGTATAAACGACTAAAAAAGAAAAACATCAATATTTAGTATGGTAAACCGATATTATACATATATATTATTACGAAGACTACAGTAGATAATAAATTAAAGATCTATGACATGTATTTGAAAAATTCAAAAACTTACTTTTTTATTATGTTCTCGAATTTATAGTTGTATAATGTTTTCTGGGATGGAAAAGTACATTTTTTAAAACTATTTTCGGATTAGTTGGTTACAATTAATAATAACTAAATTAAGTTGAAAGTTACTTCATAATTTCAGTAAAACATATAGTAACAAAAGTGAAGTTAAATATTTGTATATACTGCTAGAAAAATACTTTTCTTAATAAAAAATGCATTATTTAATGAATTTTATAGAATATTAGTCTATATTATTAACAAAAAAATTAACTGTTTAAGCTTATGTTATATCATTTTAAAAACTAAATTGTATAATTATTTAGTTAATCGTTTTTTTAAAGTCCATCTTTAAGTAATACATATTTTTAAACATATTTATATCCATTAACATTATTAACTCTTAAACTCGTTGCTGTCTAGACTTGAATATTTGATTATCAATGTAAATTTAATGTTTAGGAATATAAATACCAATATAATTGTAAAATTTTAAATTATATATTTTATTGGTAAATAAAATTACTAACGAACTAAGAAGACGCCACACATGCGATTTTGAAGGCGTTCTGTATAGGCAACCTTACTACTTACTTGGTATGCGATTTTGATTTTGAATGGATTTTTGTTTCAACTATTTATATATTGTTATGAGTTCTGGTGTTTATTTATTATTTATGTACTGAAATTGAAGTAAAGTTAAATAATATAAAGTTTAAGAAATGTACATAGATAATATATTTTAAATATGTATATTTTAGGATGGATAAATAGGATATATATTATTTATATATATTATATATAATATGCAGGGGAAAATCGCCTATATTGCATAAGCATATTAATTGGAGAACGTTTATACGTATTTTAATAACCATACTAATATAATACGGTTAAATTCCTTTATGTTTATTTTATAATATCTTTGGAGCTATCGAATACGCGTATTCTTATCATTGAATCGTATAGATTCATTATTATATTATGAATGATAACAAAATGTCGATATTTTTTCTATAAATATCTAAACGTTTTATAAAAATAAAATTCAGTAAACTAATTTGCAACCTTATTTAGTTTTAATAGTGATATTTGTATATATATATATATATATATTTCTATCATATAGGCTCTCTGCGGGCGAGTTTTACACACAAAATATACATATTTTTTATTTTATTTATTTAAAACTGATTTAAATTTATGAATAACTTCACTATTAATCGACTTTTTTTTAAAAAAAAATGTATATTCTTTCATATTTATCCGTAGAAATTATTTTATAAAATGGAAATATAATAATTGTTTGTTGACTAAAATATTGTTGTTAAAATATTAGTTATAAAAATATAAAAAGTAAAAAAAAATCGTTTAAAAGCAACTTTGTTAATAAATTTAAATCTGTTCTCCAAGTCCCAATTGGATTATACGATAAATTGCTAAGATGGGTAAAACATAGATACATTTTAGTCGAAAATAGAAAAAAATGCATGGAACATCAATAATAATTAACACCCATGTGCTTGCGCTCATGTTACCACTGTGTTAATTATTGGTAACTTTATTATATCATAGGTTGCTAGTTGCAGAGTTTAGGCACACTAATATTAATTTATACACATAACAAATATGATATTTTCATATTATTTGAAACTCCTTAAACAAAAACCCTTGAAATTAGCTGAAAGAAATCCTCCCTAATATTTAAATATATTTAGCCTGAACAAATATAAAGTTGTTTTTGTTTAACTGCCATATTTTGTTTAAATAAAATTCATATTTTTTATAAATTAATTTTTATTTTTATTTTTTGTTATACACACTTATTCATAAATTCTTCTTCGCCTTCGCCTTCTCACCCAACTATTTGGAGTCGGCCACCCTGGTCCTACACTTCCACTTAACTCTATCTCCCGCATCTTCTTCACTTACTCCCACTTTCCTCATATCACTCGCCATTACATCCCCCCATCTCTTTTTCGGTCTTCCCCTCCCCCTTTTACCAACAACATGCATTTCCCTTACTAATCTTATTAATCTTATATAGTATGAATAGTTAATAATAAAATATAATTTTATGTCCAACAAAATATCTTTAGTGTTATCAATTGCCATGTAAAAGTATAGGCATAATTCGACTGGTATAGGAAAGTAGGACCAGTAGGTCCTTAATGTATCTATTACTAGCTAAAATTGGTTTATTGTATATAATTTAGGATATTTATTAGTTTATCATTTTATTTTAATTATTTATTTGTACTTCGGAAAATAATATTTACTAACTTTTATATTTATTTCATTATAAATAAATGGGTACTAATTATTTTCTTTTAATATTTTTAATTCGACCAGTACAAATGTACACGTTAAATATTGAATACGTATAATAAGAAAATGTCAAACGTTTGTACCTAATGTGTTTGGAACCTACGATGAATGTGTTTTAAAATCGTTTTAACACTTTATATTGCAGTTAATGTTAGTGATTGGTTTTGTTGTATTAAAATAAATTGATTACTGGTGTATAATATGAATACAGTGTATCGAATGTATTTTATTGTAATATTAGATAAATTGAATGAAATTAACATTTGAAGGGATAGAGGAAATATTTAGAACTAAATTTGTTTCACCTGCTAGAAATAAAATATTACGAAAAAAATTAAGGTATAGGCAGTTATAATTGAATGAAACAATTGCTGAATTTTTAAACAATATACTTATTTTAACCCTTTCAAGCTAATACAAATATTCCTGAAGTAAAGAAAATCAATGTTATAGCAGAGGCGTTAACTCTAGATAATTACAATGTGGTAACCTTATTAAAAAAAATAAGTTGAAAGAATCGTAAATAATTTTTTACTTTTAAAGATATTACAAGGTTAATAAGTTGTAATAATCAAAATATTTGTTTGTATTAAAATGATTAAAATAGAGAACCAAATTTTAAAATATAAATTAAATCAGTCAGAAAGAAGAAATTGTGAAAATTTTTTGGTAGAAATCAAATAATAGGAACTCTGATATGCATAATATCAATAGATTTTATAATTATCAATAAATAATTGACATTTTGATAGAGATTTGATAATGACTAATATAATCTCATAGAGATTAGGTAAGGATTTACCGATAACCAAAATAATAGAAAGTATTATTATAATAATTGTAGAAAAAAAATAGGAAGAATATCGATTATGATTATATAATAAATAACAATGATTCCCTAAAATTTAATACTAGACCATCATTAAATATACAAAATTGATAGATGTGATAAAATAGGGATTATAATAACCAAACTCATTATAATGAAAACAAATAAAATTTCAATTCAGAAGTAATGGGTTGAGACTTCCCTTAAGAAAAACAGTAAATCTAATGCATAAAAAAAAATTATTGCTAATGTGGTGCAAACATCTAATGATCTCATTAAATTAATACAGAAAGTAATATCGAACACAATATTATAAACGATGACAACATTTTTTTATTAAAACCCGCTTTTTGCTAAATCAACGGAAAACTACTCGTAATAAAAAATGTAAAATTTTAAGTGAAAAAGTCGACAGCTGTGAAAAAAAGTCTCACATAAATTTAAAAAATTATAATGAAACAGTAATAGAATATTGTAACATGTAATAATATCACCACTTCTAGAATTTTTCAGCCGGGGTTAAGATTGGTAGTTATGGAAAAAATTAAAAATTAAATTTTTTTTTTGTTATTAATATGGGAGCTTCAACTTCGATTATGACAGTGGCAGCTTGTGGGCTTTGAAAGTGGGAGGGCGAGATTGGACCCAAGGAGTTAGGTTTTCAGTGGGTCACGATCAAGGGTAAAAAGTACAGGGGATATATGTAACGATACGATAAGAATTTATGTGTTTCTATAGTGGAGTGTGAGGATTTTTATATAGTAGTATATCGGTGCATAATATACAAGATGCCAAATAATTGATTTAACGTCTAAGATAGTTTATAGTTACATGTTAATTTATCTACCTGTATTTAAAAATATATTCCTCGTATCTAAAATGTAACTAGATATCTATAAATCTGCTCCTCATGGAATTTTTCTACTATAATATTGGCAATAATTGAAGATACGTGACATTGGAATTAATTGGTAATAGTATGAAAGTGCACATATACTACCACCACATATACTAGTCACTGACTAAGGGTTATAATATTTATGACAACGAGGGGCTATACTATGAGTGGATTCCAGATAAAAATAGACATAGAGTAAAGAAATGTGAATTGAAACAAACGTGTATGCAAAATGGTGGAAGAAGAGAATAGTAGGTAAGCTATAGTATGTAAGTTAGTTTAAGATTAGTATAACAAATAAATATAAAATTATAATATACCTAATAGTTGTAATTATTAAATATAATCTTGTGTCCAATAATAGTTTGTAATACCAAAGCTGGTTCCTTAGTTTTGTAAAAAATATAGGTATAAGTCGACCTTAAAAAGGAAGAGTAATACCAGCCGCAGAAGGACCAAGACAATCTCCGGACAGACGCTAGTCGGCAAAGAGACTGTTACGTTTGGTGGAGGCGCTGTGATTTGGAAACCAAGATTCATGTAGGTAAATTAAGTTTATCTTACACTCCAAACATCCCGAATATATTAAAAGGAGACTGTTATAGTATGTATATTTTATTATTATGTATATTATTTATATAGTGATAAAATATAGATACAATACTAAAAGAGTTACAGGTAATAACAATATTTTATTAAAACATAATAAAATAAAATTAGTATTTAATTTAAAATAATTTTATGCAGAAAATTTAAAATAAGTTATTTCACAAAAAATAATTAACATCGTTCATATTTATCATTGTGATTATAATTCATCGCATACAAATAAATTATATTAGTAGTAAAACTTGATTAGATTCATATGGGTTGATTTAATATTCTTCACCATATGTATCATAATAGGTAACCTTCACCAAAGTACATACAAAATAGTATTGCACTAATTTTAACTGCAAGAAAAAGTATATAGATTATTATTTTAGCTATTTATTACAATATTGGAAATTTTATTCCAAATATTTTTCAAAAACAAAACATTTATGATCTTATGAAAAATGTATAAAATCCCATAAGAAATATTTGTAAATTTCTTATGAACTTTTTTTAAAAATTATATGCTATACAAAATATTATAGATACTTATATAGATTACAGAATTGCATACTTATAAATATTATGAAAAACATATTTTACTACATATATAAAAAAAAGTTAGGAAAACCCTACTCTTTGAGTGTGTTAAATATTCACGTTTCTATACTACATTGTGCTATGAAAAAATATATAATAAATCAATCAATTGGTTGTGAGTAATCGATTATGGGAAAGATTTTCAACTCAAACATTCTTTATAGAACAATTGTACATACATTAGTGGATTCGGGAAAATTTAAAAATAATATTCTATTATATTGCGAAATATATACCAAAGTTAATAAAACATCCTTATTTTGTAAAATACAAAATTAATTAGTTAAAATAATAATTCCATATTAATAATAAATAAATTAAGTATATAAAGTGAGTATAATGAGTTAAACATAAAAATAAAATGTATTCATAATATCATATAACTGAATTTTCATAATATTATGACACTTTGAAAATAAATACAATAAATGAGCAATTTATTTATTATTATATAAAATCGTATACTAGAAGTTTAAAACCAGATTTTCTGATTTTTAACATAGTCTCAGGCATTTTTAACGGGACGTCCATTGTCTCGATTTTTAAAGATATTGTATTATTAATTTAATCTCGCATGTATTTCACGTATCTTATTATGTGTGATGTCTCTTTTTTTTATTTTCCCTTTTTCAAAGCTATTTCTGAATTTCTGAGGAAATATTTCGACATATTACATTTTGGTAATGTAATTTATACTTTCTAAATATGGCCACATTTTTATGTTACTATAACATATTTTATGAAATTACCGTAGACATGATTCAGTTGTATTGCACAACACTTTAAGTACTATATCAAAGTTTGAGCTCATCGTGTCCAACACAAATTCATTTAATATTGAAAGTAGTGCTCTGAATAGAGTTTAACGTTATAGGTACGTATTACGTTGTAGAAATAGGAAACATTTTCTATCCTATCAGCTGTCATCAGTTATTATTTATTATTTTAATGGATTTGTATTCTTATAAATTAACAATGTATACCATTCAGCTATTAATAATATAAAATATTATTTAATTATAATGTTCAATATTAATATTTACATTCATTTTCGTTAAGTTTCCAGTACCACTTAGTAAGACCTAAATTATATCAAATAATAATTTATAAAATATTATTGCAAATAAAATGTAAAAATTTACTATCGTATTATATATACAGTCACTGTATCACAGTGATCTGTATATAATGAAAAATATATACATTTTCTTATTATTCACAATTATGCTGTGGTAGCCGTTCCATCAGTTATATGTGCGGGTCTACCCAACGGCCGTGATGTCGATGGTGTAGGGAAAGCATCAAAGTGTTTTGGGTTAGATTCACACTTGAGTATGCAGGATAGGTTCAAAGTGAGAGTAGGTACGTGGAATGTAGGAACATTGACCTGTAGGAGTAGGGAGTTAGCAGAAGTTTTGAAGAGGAGGAATGTGAATATTTGTTGTGTGCAAGAAACAAAGTGGAAAGGGGAGAGAGCAAGAGAAATTGGAAAGGGGTATAAAATAATATATTCAGGAAGAACTAGTACAAGGATTGGGGTGGGAGTGAAACTAGATGAAGAAATGAAAGGAAAAGTGTTAGAGGTGATTAGAAAAAGTGATAGGGTTATTTTAGTGAGAGTAATATTAGAGGATAAGGTATTAAATATAGTAAGTGTGTATGCTCCACAAGTGGGATGTGAGGAAAGTCAGAAAGAGGGCTTCTGGCAAGAGATGGATGAGGTAATGCAAGGAGTACAAGGAAATGAGAATATTGTAATTGGTGGGGATATGAATGGACATGTA
>JAIPRL010003997.1:0-41919 GCA_025469235.1 Pemphigus obesinymphae | reverse complement strand
AACCCCCTAAAATCAAACGACGACTCCCTTATCTACGATCCCATTGGTAAGGCCGAACTATTCGCCGACACCATGGAGGATCAATTCTCCGCCCCCAACTATTCCCTTCCCTACGACTCCGTTATTCGTAAATCACTCCGAAACCACAACTCCTTCACCTCCCACCCAACCAAAACAGTTGATTCTAGCATTGTAGGTATGCATATTGATTTATAGGAATAACCAACGCAAAAGTTAATTTATCTCAGAATGGCTAAATACTAACTTAGACCACTTTTATTCTAACCGGCTCATTTACGAATACATACACCACACACACCCCCATCAGTATACATAGCCAGTCAGATTTATGCGACCAATTAAACCACTCTTACTGAGCTATCAACACAAATACACACAAATGCATAGTGTGCCGGCACGATCGGTAGCACTTGGTACACGCCGAGTACCGTAAAATGAATCCGGACAAAACCATTTTTTAACATTAAATTATCATTTTTTTATTACTTATTTATTTACCGAGTTCAGTGTGAGCGTATTATAATTATAGGCCGTCCGTCTGTACAATGTACTTAAAAACACTTTTATGATTCAAATGAAACCTCACTTTAACCATAAAAAACTTATAGTTTATGAATTCACTTACAAAACTAAGTAATCGACTATTACAGAAAATGATTTAGCTTTTGGCATGTTTAAAAAAGTAACTGTTGAAATTTGAAAAATATCGTTTGAAATTGTGTAGGTACATGAATATTTAAATCACTAATTCAATTCTGATAATAGTTCCTTTTTCAATTATGTAATACACCGATCATAAACGTCGATCTATACGTCAATATCAATTTAATCTTGTTCATCGGACTTATACGTTATTAATGATGAAAATAATATTTGGTAAGCGTGTATATCAGTGTATGTTCATAAAATTATGTGTAGTATGACACGCGAGCACTTTATCGTAGTAAATCAAATTACAATAAAAGTTAAAATCCCTCTGATATAAATAATGCAATTATTATTAAAAATTTAAAATTTTCTTTAAAATTTAAAATTCAAGAAAAATTACATGTAATGTACTAAAATTTAAAAAAATGACCTTTAATATTAATAATATATTTATATTTAATCTATTGATATAGTAATATTTATAAAATGTTACGTTCGTATTTTGAATAATATATATATATTTGTAATAATTAAATTCATATAAAATGTTTTTTAAAAATGTATAATTTTGTGTATTCCTTAAAAATACAATCAATATATATTTCATAAAGTAAATAAATGCAGAAAATGTAAACCTTATATAATGCTATCTTAATTTAAAACATTACATGCTTCTTTGGTTAAGAATATATTAATTTTATCTAAGTATTTTACAATATTGAATATTTTTAATTTTATACATTTTAGCATATTATTATTAATAATATGTTAGATAGTTTTGGTCCATTTACATTTCAACTGTTAATGTAGTTATATTGATGCATTATAATAAATAATATATATATATATATATATTTGTAATAGTTTAATCCATATAAAATGTTAATTTATATTTTTGTGCAATCCTTGGAAACAAAATTCAGTATACGCCATGAAATTAATAAATGTAAGATAACTGTCGTCTTTAATAATGACGGTGGTTTAGAACAAACACAAATGATGTTATTCGCACTGCTACGTGACGAAAAAATTTGAAAACTAACAGTCTTCCCTTTTTCTTAGAACTATGTATACATTATATAAAATAAAATAAATCATAACAAAAGAAAAATAAAATAATTTAATTTTTTGATTGATATCTATAAGGTATAATCTTAAATTTCACTGCAGATTGCCACTCAAAATCGGTTACATAAGTAATAAATAATTCGATAAATTACATAATATTGAATAAAAGTAATTAAACTATTTTATATATTCATGCTTGAATGTTATTAATAGAGATAATAACATAATATAAAATATAAGGATGTTAATGAACTAAAAATAATAATTCTTTAATGAAATAAAAACAATAAAAATTACTTACATTATTTTACATTTTCAATTATATATTAAATAACATTTATATGGTTCGAAGAATAAAACCTCACCTTCACTAGAAAACTTATATTTTTCAACAAAACTAAGTAATCGGCTATTACAGAAAATGATTTTGCTTTTGGCATGTTTAAAATAATTACCGTTAAAATTTTAAAAATATTGTTTAATATTGTGTAGGTAGGTACGTAAATATTTAAATCACTGTTTCACTATTGATAATAATTCATTTTCCAATTACCTAATGTCCAAATACATCGATCATATACGTTGATCTATACGTCAATGTTAATTTAATCATGATATCAGATTTATACGATATCATTTATAAATAAAATATTCTATAAGAGTGTATATCGGTGTAGGTATGTCTGTAAAATTATATGTAGTATGTAGTGCGAACATTTTAACGTAGTAAACTTAATCATAATAAAAATGTAAAACATTCCGATAAACATAATACAATTATTTTTTAAAGTGTTAAAATTTTCTTTCACATCGAAATAAATGTTATATTTAATATCTTATATTAAGAAAGGTAATTTAAAATAATTCAGGAATAAAGTAGTAGGTAATTTAAAACAAATTTTATATTTTATTTATATAGAATAAAATAATTATCGAACATATATTTGTAGGTATATATTATATAAATATATAAATTTTTACATATGAGATAGGCATATATTAAACATAAATTTAAAATTAATTATTTAAACAAATTGTAAGTAAAAATAAAATGAAATATATATTATGAAAAATAAGAATATAAATATATTAAGACACTAAAAATTATATAATAATATTATAAAAAACAATTAATATAAGGAAAATATTTTCATTTAATAATATATACCTACCAATTTTATTATTTTATTATATATATTGTTATTTTTATAATATATATTTTATTGTATATATTACACAATATAATATATTTTATACATTATACATTATTTATCTACATGAAATGCTATAGGGGAAATACTAAATGCTAAATAGTAACATATCGTTTCCCGTTAGATACTATATTTATGTTGTTTGTTATAAGGGAAATAAAATACACTTGAAAAACAAAACTAGTTGTACTATTATCCACACTATCAGGTATTTTAACATTATAACTAAATAAATGTTCATTAAAACAAATACTTGTTAGTTAAGTGACTTCAAATAGAATTTTATCTGATCCATAAAGAAAAATATTTTTTATTAATGCAAAAATCGGATATTCATTTTTAAAAATGTCCTTGGTTAATATAGTTTTGAACTTATAATAAGTTCCCTTAACTTTAGCCTACTTAACACAAATTAAAGGTATTTCTAAATTATGATTTAACTCTGTTTGAACTTTTAACATTTTTATAGAATGTAAAACCTTGCGTGGGCCAACAATAATCGTTTTACATAGTTTACCATTTAAAACAATTTCATTGCTTTGTAGTTGATGTTTAATTGCTAAAGAGTGAAGACAAACAAATATTACACCTATTAAATGTTGACCTTACAGCAATTTTTGATATTCTATGTTTAGCTTCATATCTCATAGACCAAAGGTGAGTAATGGGACCAAATTTAATAATTAAATTGGAATAATGAAGTACAAAATGAAATTTTGGTTTCAGAAAGTTCTTACTATATTTCAAATACAATTCATTTAGTTCCCTCATTAATATTTTAAGCAATGAACAGCTATCTTTTTTTAGTGATACCGATACTCAAATATCTAAAATTCTCCGCATTAGTAATATATAATGTCTGTACTGGCACTTTGTCTGGTACTAAATCACCAAGTAAGCCAAAATAACTAATCAACACTAACATTTCAGATGCTAGTTGTCTGATATTTCCTTGATTCACATTTTATATTTTAAATAAACTAGGTTTGTAATGTTCTGGTTTAAAGTCAAAACCAAACTTTCTATTATTTAAGATTTGCAGAGAAAAGATTCTTTAATTCGTTAATGTAATAAGGAATAATAAATGAAAAATATATTTTGCACATTCTTCCAGATTATCATGCATACAATCTACACCTATCTGATAAAAGAGAATAAATATTTTTAAATTTAGCCAAACGCATTCCTCTTTTACTCCAGAAATCGACATATTTGGCTCAATTATAGGTTTAAAAATAATTATGTTTTTAAATTCTACTCTGTCCGCAGAATTAAATAGTAAACCATACAAATATTTAACATCATTGTAAAAAGATGTGGAGGAATTCATGCAACTGATACATAAACGAACCCTCCAATTTGGGGATTTCTGAGTGACTACCCCGAACATATTACCACTTTCGAAATCATCAAAAAACATGAATAACGGTAAAACAAGACAACCATTTTGTTCTCTTGATTTAGATTTAAAAAATGTGCCTTGAATAAAATTGGTCACAATACCGTTATCATTAGATAAATATTCCATATACTTTAGGATATCGGCCAATAAAAGAAAACAATTTTGAAAGACCTGACGTAGTGGTATATATTACATTGTAAATTATATGGTTTTACGATAGATATTTCCCCTCTTAAGACAGTGTTTAATCTTTCTCCTATTATTATTTGCTTACTTATGAATTTTTTTCACTGAAATATTCAAACCTATTATGTTCACTTTTAAAATTGTTAAATGGATTATGAGTAACATAAGTAATATCTTTGGAATCATCTTAACATTGTGGTGAAATTTTAACTTTGTTTAACATTTGCTCAGTATAGTTTTCAACACATGGAATTATACCCTCTGCAATAATCCGATACATACCTTCAACTACCATTAGAACAACATTTCTTGATACAATTGGATTTGCATGCGAGAAAATTGTCTATGAATTTATTTAAGATTTCTATAGGTTTTTTTATTAAATTGCCATATTTTACTACAGTGGTTGAAATTATAGAATTTAATAAAATATCATCATTATGTTGTTGAGAAGTAGAAGGCTATTCAAACATATCAAAAGTAGGTTCAATAATTTCAACCATTTTAATATGATTTAATAAATATTTTTGATATGAATTTTGCAAACAAAATGATCTTAAGCAATTACCTTCAGAACAATAGTAAGGATCAACATTTGCGGATGACATAAATTAAAGTGTTCAAAATGGATATTAATACTAATAAGTTGCTATTTACATAAAAAAATGAGTAGGCATTTTGAATGAAAGTCATTATTATTTTAAATATTTGAAAAATGCGAAATTACTTAATTAGAAATGAGAAAAAAATTTCTAAAAACTATATTATTAACTATTTATTAATGAATAGGAGAAAATAAAAAAATAATATATTCATATCATATAGTAGGTATCTCTACGTCAGAAAGAAAAGCACTAATAACTGTATAATTTTTATCCCACTGTGTAGTGATTTCGTAAAATCCTTTTTGTATAAAGTGCCAAAAACCCGAGGATTCCACTGGATATTCAACATTTTAAGTTCAAAATATTTTAAAACAATAATCAACAGACGTTAAAATAGAGTTAAGTTTATAAATAGTGCTATCGACAATTACCAAATAGTTTGTAATTTCATGATAGCTCGATCCAACAGTAATTATCAGTGATTATGAAAGGTTG
Organism: Pemphigus obesinymphae; assembly: GCA_025469235.1. Lineage (NCBI taxonomy): Eukaryota > Metazoa > Arthropoda > Insecta > Hemiptera > Aphididae > Pemphigus > Pemphigus obesinymphae. The sequence continues at coordinate 36,283 of JAIPRL010003997.1, read as the reverse complement.
CAAAGTTTGTCAAATAATTGATAATTTTTTAAAATGACCGGTGGGTTTCAAAACAGTGGCGGTTAACCCTCCTTCCCTTGAGCCGTGGTTTATACATTTTTTAATTATATAAATATCTTGGATGGACTCTCAGGTAAGAGAAAAATATTTTTTGTGTCCTGCTAAAAAAATCCCCCGCCTCTTAAAATTTTGTCAAAACCGCTACTATTTCAAAACAGTTCTTTTAAAATATGTTTTCGTCCAAATACCTACAGATTATTGAGATAAAAAAAATGTATATATATCTAAAAATCTGTACGGCACTTGAGAATTCGAAGTTATGGACTGTTCGAATAAGAGATTATAAGAGAATTATCTTATTCTGCAGTTATATGCGACCACTTCCAACAGAAAACGGAAAATAGTTTCTCGGCCACCTGTGTGAAAATGGGCGTTTTCGCATTTTATATTTAGAATAATATACATATTATGTATAAGAAATATAGGTAAAGAGGCATTATTATTATAAGTTAAGCAGTTACGAGTTATGTGAACAATTTTATACTATAAAATTATTAATTAAACATCAGATATAAGCTTTTTATCGGTAACATATAAACCAGATGGAATCTTTTAATCAGAAAATAAAATACATCTTAGTTCGTACTTTTCATATTCCCACGTGAACTTTTTCATCCATGAAGGTTTCGGGATCTCAATATTCCTATACAAATAATTATTTCCCCCTATCATTTTCATTTCAATAACACTTTTTTCTACATCACTCCTTTTAGTTATTTCTCAATTTTTCCCTCTATTGTACTCTACTCTAATGAAAATTTATTGTATCCTTCATTACAATGATATCACAATGTAATTTTAAATTTACCTTTTATTAGTTTACTATTCATTTTATTCACATGAAATTTGTATTTCTATTAAATTGCTTTTATATAATATAGTTCTATTTATTAAAATAAAATTGAGATAGGTACCTTACTTCTGAAAATGTAAATACTAAAACTAAATAGTTAAAAAACTATATACTTATAAACTTAATATCACTAAACACGGTAACACGGTGTATGTGTCTCTAATAATATTATCATAAAAACTTCAGGCGCGTTTTCCATAGTAATAAATTAATATTGATATGGATTTCAAATTGTCTATTCTCGAGATGAAATATAGGCTATGATATAATGCAAATTTTGAATGAACAATAATATTGTTATTGTTATATTACGAGGGAAGTGTACAATATCACAAAACACTATATATTGAATTTATATATATGTATTCTTAATCTATGTTGCAATCATTAAAACGGAAGCACCCCTAAATGGGTATTATATCCGTATACCTGTCAATCGCCAATATAAAATTCGGTGTGTATAAAAATATGAATAATTTTAATGAAAATATTTTTTTATACTATTTATAGGTAGTTTATAGTGAACACTGGATAATAAAATTATATACTAATACGGTTTTTATTTTGTTACAGTTGAAGTTCGAAAAAAGTATCAGTTTGAATAATTCGAAAAATAGTTCGAGTTCGGTTCGATTCAACTTTTCACTATTTGAGTTCGACTTTCGAACCAGAAATTCGAACTATTCGACCCATCGCTAGTTCGCTAGTATATATATATATATATATATTATTGATGGACAAGAATTGAAAACAAATAACTCAAGTAATATTATTCAAAAATATCGATGATCCAATAATTGTACTATACTTAATATAATCTGAACAGTATTTCCTAGGCTAGCCCAACCTTAAAAACTATACTTATTTTTCTATTACTTATAACTAATACAATTATTTTTAATATTAAAATTATTGATGCACCTGGTGTCCAATGCAATGAACCATCAAAATAACTCTCAAAAACACACGTCGTAGTCGTTTTATGGCGATGCGATATCATGCCGAAAACAATAGGTACCTACTTTAAATTAAAATTTACGTAATATCCGCACACGATAAACCATATATGTCTTTGGCCGGACACAACAAATAAAAAATGAAAGGTCAAGCTTAAAAAACCGTTTATAATTAACGTATTATAATTTAGGCACAGTCATACGTCGTACCCACACGCGCCGATTTCACGCATACATACAAAAAGACGACGACCATAAAAATACGCACCCACTGTTTAAAAATGATCATCAAATATTATTATTAAATTCATAATTAATATTTTAATCTCTATCACGATATGTAATTAAATATTTAGATAACTGTATAACACAATAATAATCTTTTGATGAATCCGTTTTGATTACTTGAACATATATCATATAATACCTATGCATTTTTGCATAAGCTGATATCTGTCAAATAAAGTATTCAAATAATTTTTGGATAAGCAAAAATTATTTATAGTTGTTATATATCCTATATTTAGATATTTATTCTTGGAATAATATTTCGAAAATAGTAATCGTGACAAGACAAAGTTCAGCCCATATATATGCAGGGCCGGATTTAGGGGGGCCCATGGGGCCTCCACTAGATTCAATTAATAAGAGGCCTCCACAAAATAAATACATTTAGCAATAAGTTTCGTCGTATTTTTTTTTTTTTTTGAATTTCCCTAGTTATTTGCCAAAAATATATTTTATTTTTAGTAAGTTTGACAAGTGGCGTCTTAAGTGTGTGAATAAACGAATCATTAGATTGAGATTGGTAATTTTCTACCATTCCTGCTTCATTATAAATATAATTACTCAATTTTAGTGTCAGGTGATGCATCATAAATCGTAATAGTTCTTTTTATTTCAAAACTAGGATTACTCCATGTGCGGTGTATTAATTATTACATTACATTCGAAATATAGTTTTTATTTACCGGCAAAAATATTGCTCAGTGTATAAAAAAATATGTTTTGTTTGCTACTATCTGTGTTTTTTTTTTTCTATAAGTGTTACTTTGTTCAAGCTAATCACTAGTTGTACAATAGTACATTTTTTCCCCTAAAATTTGTGTAAACCCGTATACATCGCAGAGTGGCAAGCGGCGAGCGTCGGTGAACACTCGGTAAAATTTTTCTGTGTTCAATCTGCCTAATATTACTTCCGGTAAGCAAATATTAAAAAAAAAATTCTTATCTATTGTTTATAGAGAGCGATTTTTTAAGTTAAAATATAATTTTATTGGATGTATAATGTATGCACAACTCCGAGGTATATTTTTATATATAAGCATGTTATATATCAAATAAAACTAATTAATAAGTATGAAGTTCAAATGTCATCATAAATTAAAAACTATCGATATTTAAACCACTGTAACAAGTTTTTATTTTTTATTTTATAATTTAATATTTCGTGTATCTATCTGCTGTAGTTTTTAATGCTAGATGTAGAAATAAGACAATGAAGTGTGAAAATGATTATCCTTTATCGTAAATCGTAATACAAATATAATTAATAATATTCTAAAATAATTCTTAATAATATCTCTAACTGATAGAATAAAAGCCTATGACATAATATGTAAACGATTCGGATTTTTCAGCAAATTAGGAAATATGGAACCTTCAGACTTATTACTATCTGCCACAAATCTTGTTAATATATACTCTGAAGATTTGGAAGCATCTTTAGGGAACAAATTACTTCAGTTTAATAGTTTGGTTAATTTACGTAAAAAAGATTGTATAAAAGAAGAATCGTGGGAATTATTTTTGTTCAGGATACTTTGCGAAGACAATTTAAAAGTTACCTTTCCAAATGTAGACATTGCTCTGCGTATGTACTTGGTGTTAATGGTGTCAAACAGTAGTGGAGAATGCTCTTTCACAAAAATGAAACTTATAAAAAATAGATTGAGAACTACAATGACGCAAGATCGTCTATCCAACTTAACCATTTTAAGTATCGAAAGTGATGTACTTAGATCCTTGGACTTTGATGGTACCATTAAACAATTTTCTATTAAGAAGTCGAGAAAAGTGGGTTTATTATAAATAAGTCGTACATAATAATTCTATATAATTCTATTTGTATTTTGTTTTATATTTGTATATTAAAAAATAACGTTGTACCTTAAACCAACGTACTTAATATTATTTAATGTATCAAATTTTTTGTTGAAAAATAATTTGAAGGGTTGATTTTAGTTTTAATAAGCATTAAATACATTTTAATGATAAATCATTCAATGGTTTTTATGTACTGAAATAAAAAATAAAAAGAGTTGACTTTAAAGATTACTTGTATTTATTTAAATTTTATTAAAATTTTCAAAATCTGTACTTAGGCTGTAACTAAAATTAAAAACCCAAATTTTTACACAATTTAGTAAACAAAATTATCTGTGCTCTACCGTGCTCTTTTTAAAAATATTCAATAATAAAAAAGTTATTTATTTAAAAAAAAAAACTTTTTTTGTTTTTTATAGATGGTATAACTAGTATAATATCAGTTTTATTTGTGTTTTTGCAAAAAAGACGACGCACGCAGAACACATATAATTTTGTCTACTATATTGTGTAAAAATTTGGGGTTTTAATTATAATTACAGCTTGGGAAACCTTATTTCTTGTAAGACGGTTTTGTTCACAAATATCGTGATAACGCAATAATAAAAAGTGGTACTGACAAAGATGTATTTTTAATTACTTATAAAATATATTTAAATATTTTTAATTTATAAGATTTTCATTTTTCTTAAAATTTTATAAAAATTGCCTATACAGAACCCCTTAAAAATCGCATGTGTGGCGTCCTCTTGAGTATATTCAATAAGCAACATTGATGTGATAAGAAAATAATGGCGTGATGAACTTTAGTGAGGGAATTACCCATTACTCATTACTTCATTAGTAACATAGTTTTAAACTTTAAGTTTTAAAAAATGTAAGTGGACTAAAAAATTTTTCAGTTGTGAAGGCCTCTACATTATATGGGCCCTGGGGCCCCCACAACCCTAAATCCGGCCCTGATATTTGGCGCCAAAATATTCGTGGATATAGTTAAGACTGTACTCCGCTAGTAGCTCTGTATGTATTTCTCAGTATGTCGGTCAGCTGTTTTTCATGGAGTAGTTTTATGTATCAACTGTCCAATTATTTGGCATACGATGTTGAGTAACCTCTATATCTTAAATCGTGACCGCAACAAAAGAAATCCATTATAATATTGTATATACCCTGATTGCTGGCCGACCGTTCGTTAGTAGTTAAATTCGACAACAACTGTGCAGTCATGTTTTTTCTTATCGTTTTTATATTTTCATCGTTTGTTTTTACGTTTTTCTTTTGCTTACAACTCGCGTTGTATTTTAACTGTGTTTTTGTTTTAAATTCACTTTGAAAATGTTTACTTGGGAAATTTGCATTAAAGTGTATACGGCGAAACATAACTTGACAGCGCATGTCAAGTCGGTTCATAACAGTGTAAAATTTGTGTGCAATGTATGTTTCAAATCGTTTACCCTCAAGTTTAAACTCGGACAACATACAAAAAACATGTATCGTGGTTCTGTTATACAGTATGCACCCCCGTCTATTGTTAGACAACCACCGACGACTGTGAGTCCAGTTAACATATCTGTGAACGATTACGTGGCAAATATCTGGGATGGTGCTATAGGAGACGATGAAATGATGGAAATCATGGACGATTTCGAAAACCAAGGTAAGAAAAATGCATTATTCGAAACATTAATAGTAGGTAATTACTTGTTGAATTTTATTTTATACGCCGATGTTATTTTTTCAATAGATATATTTATTTTATCTTAATTCGATAATTTATTTTTATTTCATTGTAATATTTTCCGAATGACAAATTATTTTTCGGTGATACTATATATTTTTTAAACATAGAATAATTTTATTTATTTATTTTTATCATCGATTACCTATATTTATTATATGCAAATATTATTATTTATTATTTCAAAAAGTTTTTTTACTGCAAAGATCCAATATGGATTCAAAAAGTTTTTCCTACAATGATAGCTTATCAAGATGAGAGATTATTTGGAGAACTTGTTATCAGCTGATAAGAGATTATTGGGAGAACTTGTGATAAGATAAGAGATTATCGGGAGAACTTGTTATCAACTGATAAGAGATAAACAGCACGTGATAAGATTTCCGGTGGTGGCAAGTGGTTGTGACGTAGGGTGCAGGTGCAAGGTGCAAGGTGCAAGATGCATAGGTGGTGGGATTAGAACTGTCCAATCCATACTACTTGTATATATGAACTCTGATCATAAATTAAAAAAGTATGCTACCTACAGTTTTCAATAAAACATACAGAATTGTAGCTGTGCAATCAATCAACATTGGACGGACTAATGGATAAATTATTATATTATTGTTGAAAATAAGTACCTAAATGTTATTTTTTTATTTTTAATAGTTTTTAGGTACCTAGGTACCTAGTTTATAGTGTTATACAAATTTAAAGAATACTAGTATAAAGTAAAATAAAAAACAATTAAGTGACTCGGATTACTTAAAACCATTAGGTAGGTACATATTTATAACTACTAGTATTCTTTATGTATTACAATTTATTATTAAATTGATGGAAGTTGGTAATCTAATAAAAAATCAATATTTAATACTGAATTAACATATTTTAATATTGAAGGTATTACAATTTAAAATTTGTTTAGCACAAAAAAAATATCTTGATAAATATTTATTATACATTATCTATAAATTTTATAATTTTTAATCACCTAGTATTTTTCAATTTATGAAACTAAATTTATAAGATAGGTGCATTCTGAATTATGTTTTAAAACCGTGTCTATCCAAATTATTTTTATTGCTTTTTTTGTTTCTGTGAGTTTTGATTTACATATTGTTTATTTACCAATTGATTTTAGAATTTACACAAATAAATTGTGTAACTTAAATATATTTTTTGTGTATTTTATCTTGCCTTACTCTAATAGTGTTGCAGATGAGTGATTTATATAATCATACAAAACTGTATGTACAATATTACTTTTAGTAGGTATATAATACACTTTAAATGTACAATGTTACAAATTGTAATTAATGTATGTAAGTAAGTCAATATTTTTTAAATGTATAGGTACATACATATGTATTACACCTATAATACAATAATATGTATATTATATCAAACTATGTAATACTACTAGTTGGCAATAGCTAAATATTACACTCTGATAAAACACAGACGCATATTATTTCAGTGAACCGAAAATCAAAATTATAATAATTATTATAATAATAAATAATATTAAGTGTAGATGACTAATTATGGTACCAATATTATTTTAGAACTATAGTATAAAATGTAAGTAACGTGAAATAAATTGATAATTGAATTTTTCATTGTCAATATTAATTAAATTACTTTAAACTCGCTGAAAATTGTTATTTTTACATAATTTTGAATTGTCATTTGTTAAATAATAATTTTTGTCAACAATTCTATAACATAATTATGATAATATTATATTCGCAGTTAAATTGATAAAATTGTTATCATGAAACAGACCGCATTACATGGAAAAAAATATTTATCTGATATTAAATGTATCCTGCAATTATTATTGATTTATAAGCGGCAAAAATATTCACATTTTCATAAATTTTAAAATTTGTTTAAAAATAATTGACTGAACGTTAGTAAAATTACATCTACAAAATGGCTATCTTGTTTTTTATTTTCATTTTTTTAAAATAAAATTTGACATATGTTTATGACAGGCTCTAATAATAATTAAAAAAAAAATAACTTAAAAATATTCAATAGGAAAAAAGTTATTGTATCTGTTAAATAGTCCAGTTACCCTCTGTATATAAGAAAAATGTACAATATTTTGTTAATAATTAATTAATTAAAATGAACGACCAGCTGATGAACGCGTTCTTATTTTTCTAAAAACGATAGTGAGTTTGAACGTGTTCTTTTTAAATAAATTTGAACGTAAACGGGAACGAGTTCATTTTTTACGTATTGGACATGACCGTAAACCAATTCAATTTTGAACACTGTACTGAAGTCACTGAATGGGAAATTATAAAAATAAAGTATCCTGAGAGACCATTAGATAGTATACTAGATTCAAATGGAATTAATTAAAAACCCCTTACAACACTATTGTGATAGGTATAAAATAGCGGCACTGACAGGGAAAGTTGAACTGATAATTTCTTGAAAAGTTGTTAAAATTGTTTCCACAATATATTAGATATATATATATTGGACGGAATACATCACTATGAAATTGAAATTTATAATACAGCTATGAATGTATTTGAAGATATATCAAATATGATCTCTAAATGGTTTACTTTTACTGATATACAAAAACTGTCAAATAGCATTTTATTCTATGTGTAGTTTTCGGTGACCATCCTCAATCAAAAAGAGCCAAGCAGTTTTCTATAGATACTTATATGAGAAAATGGCCAAAATAGACAAACAAATGGCTTATGTCAACTACTACATACTATACATTAAGCCCACTATACATTATTTGGCATAAAAACCCTATTATTTTTACAAAAAAAAAACCAATTTCGTAGATACACAAAATTGAAAATGTCAGGGTTTTTTATGAAAACAGAAAACTGTTTTTTAGTATTTTTTTTATAAAATATCCTTATCAAATAAATATGCAATTTATTAAAATAATTATGAATAATAATTGGTTTTTTAAATCTTATATTATTAAAATTTTTGAGTAATAGGAAGTAGACATTTTGTCATAAAGAAGTATTCGATGGCAAATGTATTCTAGTTGGTGCTTTAATAAGATCATTTACAAAATTTACCAATTGCTTATTTTTATTTAAGGAAAATTTATCGAAAAATGAACAATTGTTATTCATTTCTAATTCTTTTAATAATAAACTAGATACAAGAGATTTTCACTTAAATATATATATAAACACAAATGAAACCCGATTTTTTTTCCCTAATACTAATCTAAGTTTATGAATTTAAAATATTGAGTTTTGTGATTCATAAAAAAGTTAACTAAGGTTTTAAAATCTGAAAATTCAATATAAGGTCAGTCGTAAAATTATCAACTATATTCAAGTTTAAATAATTATTGGTCATACATTTTAATAGTATAATATATTTTATTGTCATTTAATTCAAAAATGAAATGACAATTATTTAATTGTTTATATGTTCAAAATTAATATATAAACGTAATAAAATTTTTAAAAAGTAATTTGGTTTCTAATTTCTAGCTATTATAGAAATAATATATTTTTAGTTATTTTTGGTTTATTGAACATTTAGTTTAATCTATTTTATATTTCAATATTATTTGTTTGTTATACGCTTTAAGTATTTGATGTTTAATATTTTTCATTTACTATTTTAGAGGAACATCAAATTTAAATTATACCATTTAAGCAATTTAAAATCTATATGTATATATATCTATATATATATAAATATATATACATTGTAACTGTATATGTATTATAATACATTTTATGCACACTTACCATTATCTCCTGTAAATATAAATCAATATTAGAAAAATTATACTCTAAAACATTTTACTTATTATATATTATTTTGAATCAATGTAAATTGTGGCCTGAGTATTTTTTTTTAAATACAAAAACTATGTACCAGGATATTTTTTATATATGTAATATTGTTGTAAAATTTATAAACAGTATTATTATTTATTTCTATATAATAATAATAATAATGTTCCGAATAAATAAATTAACAATTGCTTTTTTAAATTAATACATAATAATTTATAGTTATAAATATTTAATAAATGGCAATAACACTTTGTATAGTTAAAAAACTTTATCCTTTTAATATTATATCTTATTGAAATATTTTAATTTACCGTGAGACCACGAGCAAAACTCTGGTGGCAGTACTGACACTATAAAATAAAAACAATGATCATTAAAAAAAATGGTATTATTAGATCTTAAATTAAGTGATGGATCTTTTTATTTTACAATGATTCGATCTGACCCACTGTCCCAGACACGAATAGAAGAATCCCTTCTTCTGCGTTCGGCAACGCCTGTGGTTGATTTTCGTCCATGCCAACAGTCGGTAGTAGGTGTAACAACAAGAATTATGAGTCAAAAGACTGTGATTATCACTATGGTGAATGGTTTGGCCTTGTTGAGGGTTCATTTTTCTTGTCCAGTCAGGCTCCCGAAGGTTCCTATCTAATCAGTCAGTGGGAAAAATCATCGGTGACTACCCATAGATCCATAGTCTGAATAGAAAGTGAGTCTAGATAGCCTGCGTAGGTTAGATTAGGTTATTTGACTGAATATAGACTGAGACTACCATACTAAATGGCGTTTTTGAGTACGTATGTGTTAAAATAACGCGTCATGCGTACAGTAGATATCCTTACTCTTGTATGTCCAAATTATAATAATAACTTTTATTCATAAAAATAACGACCTGCGGCACACACGTGTAAAAAAAAAAAAAGTCGTAACGGCTATATCGCAATCAATGAGCATTATCTTAATAAAGGGACCGTGGCCGGCGCTGTAAAAGCGCTGGTGGAGTAGTTGGTATGGGGATGATGATTAGGCGGTCACCGAACAATTACGCGTCAGACACTGTCACACACTTCAATAATAACTTTATCAAAACCCTCCATTGACGTAAATAATATTATTTATCTATAACATGCATCATCATATTTACTCTACTGGATACGAGAAAGGCAGATCATTCCAAACCAATCTGGTACCACCTTCACGGTGATTGGTGACCGCAAATTATCAACATCGGCGATAACAAGATTCCGCAAAATTCGTATATATATATACACGATTCAGCAAGATGTTCGATGCAATTTTTTCGTATGATCCGCTATACGATCGTGGATAAACAGATAGGTGCATAATATACAAACTATTAAATTATTTTGTAGGTCGAATGAATTTTCGGCTTTGGAATTTGACCAATGAAAATGTATACCCATATAATACTAAACTTATACATAAGTACTACATAATTTTAGATTGCCACGTGGCCATCTAGATTGCTATGTATATATATTATCATAACTAATACAAAACAGAGGATATGTTAAATTTTGTGACAACAGTTCATACTATAGTATCTAGTACTATTAATAGTAGTAGTTTTCACAATCATTGCTACTATTATACTACGATTATTATGTGTGCAATTATTAAATGAATGAAATTGTTACTGTTAATTAACCATATTGAGATATTATAAGATATTATTACTCATGCAGATGGTATTACACTACATACGAGTACATACGTATATCAACATAAATTGGTCATTCCACACTTATAGCATTTTTATCTAATTGCACCAGCCTACTTAACATTTATGTTCCACCAGCGGCACCAGCCATTCCGTTGCGCATCAAAATCATTTTCATTTATTAAAGAGTAAAATTATAGGTAATAATGTTGGTATGGATTTACCATGAAATGACTCTACATGGCGACACGGAAATTTCGCGAACAGTAAGGTCCGTTTCATATGGACTCGCTCCGATGAAAATGACGCGTTTCAAAATTTGATTATCTTTTTGTTTAAGCTCTCTCTAGTAAAACCAATTATTTGATACAGAGTTACAAGAGGAAGTATAGAAAAACCTTTTCATTAAATTATCCAAACACAAAAAAGAATCATCGAAGAACAGAAAAAATGAATAACATAACAATCAGCAAGATCCCGATTAGTAACACGGAAAACCTACTTGCAACTCGACAACGAACCACCGTAAAACTTTCGATAGACTTGACACCTGATCTAGCAGTCCAATAGCGAAATCTGACGTATAAGATCAATGGCCAACAGCAACGAACTCCAAGGATAAGTAGACCAGCTGACCAAATAGCCAAAATCACGTTCTTGTCGAAGATTTTCCGACGAAACCCAGATGACCCAGATCAGCAGCATATCCGACCAACCAGTGACTGCCATTCAAGGAGTTGTGTGAAGAATCGCCCAACTATCCGACAACCCAATGACAGCAGATCACTATAGGGAGACCATGAACAGACAACGTAACTACTCGCGCCTTTCTTAGGACTCCCTCTTTTAATTTCCTCCTTTGTCGCTTCTGCTTAAGCAATCGCTCGAACAGTAGCCTATATGCAGTCAATGACACATTTTCTGTATACATTATTATAAATAATTAAACAAAAAGCTGTCAGTAGGGGATGGAAGCAAATCGGTCGTTGAGTAGGATACTGGAGATGGATATATTAAATTTGAAAACAATAATACTTTTATTCGTTTTGACAAAACGATTCATAAGAAAAACTCGGTGTAGATAATATAAGTATAACTGTCAATTAAAACTATTGTTAATAACTCTTTTATGAAAACTTTAAAAAATTAAAATTGCTATAAATAGTCCAAAAGAATATCATTGTATACTATAATTTATTCCAAAAATATGTCTATAGGCTAATATCAACGTATTTATTTATTTTTAAGAAATTAAAAATATTATGAAACATACTATTAAAATCCTTTATTCCAGTTCGGTACATTATACCATTAGCTAAAAGACATAATATACAGTAATTTGTAATAAATATGAAATTATTAAAATATACATACAAAACAATATTTTATGGTACATATATTGTAGTTACTTAATATATGAACTGACATTTTTCAACCGTATAATATCATATTATAATTATGTATTTCGTAGGCTAGGGGGAAATAAAGTACACATTTTGGATTATTTTAATCCTTTTGATATAACTACCTTGCTAAATTTTAACTTATTTTCATTAAATGATAAAACAGATTTTATTTTTAAAAACAATGTTGATAGACAATATAAATTTATAGGTGTTTCAATATTTTAACTATGTATTAGAATTCATGATAATGTCTAAATAGTAAAAATAGTAAATTTTAAAAATAGGTATAGTTAATTTAAATAATAACAAAGTAATTTGTTTTTGAAATTTAACATATTGTTTAAATTATAACTTTTTATATATATAAACTAAGTAATTTTTTTATTTTGTTTATAATTGAAGAAAATACTAGATAGACGATTTTTTCAAAAAAAAAAAAATAAAAATTTTGGTTTGGTATTTTATTAAAAAAAAAAAAAATAAATTTTGCATTTGTGTTTATTATTTGTAATGTGTTTATTATATACCAGAAAGTCCGCTTGCTTTAGAAGATTAGAAGATACATTTTCGTGCTAGAGTTTTCCAATCTTATACTTCAGTGGATTTTACGAGAATTCCTGTTTTCGTCTAGATTGGTTTTACTTTTTTCACGTTTTCCTTTACCCTATCTTCCCACCTTGATCTTGGTTGCCCCTGTACAATTCTCCTTTTCTAATACTATTTTCGTCAGTAGTTCATCTTTGGACTATGCATGTCCTGTTAAGCTAATTTCCTAGCGATATTAATACTGTAGAGTTAAAAATACAAGGTAACCTGAGGTAAGTAGGGATGACGAGTATATACAGTGTATACACTGTATACAATATATACCGAAAAAACATTTTGTTTTTAAATATAGGATTCAAAACCCATAGTTGTATAACCGTATAATTTAAAATTTGTGAGTAAAATAATCACTTATTATATAAATAGCGAGTAGGAAGTATTATACACAAAGAATTTAATTTAATTGAAATAAAGGCTGTTTGTAAATCTTGGATTTTTAGAAATAATATTAAATAAATGAATAAACGGCAAAACGTCAGATAACCATTTCTAATAATACAATTTTCGGATTTGATTGAGTTGAGCAAATGTTTTAACAAACATATACCATCAAGTTGATAAAACTAAATAAATATAGAATGACTTGAATATCAAATATATTGCATCAAATAATATAGCTGATGCAGGAATGTAATAATATTATTTTTCTGAAGGTTGGAAAAATGGTGAGAAATAAAAAAGAACTGGGAATAATTGCATTTTATTTTTTTAAATACTCATATACTTTTTAGTTATTACAACGATACTGTCTATAGTTTCAGAAATAATGTTAATTTAAATTATATTAACGAATATAGATAGTGGCACTTACGTGTGGTAAGAAAAACTAAAAACATGTAAATAACAATCGTATTAATATTAACTGTATATTTAGGTGTATATTACTCCTAAACAAAATAAAAATTCAATTGATATCACCAAATTTGGAACAATAGAGACATAGTTCAGAATAACGATTTTATTTGTCAGAAGTACTCCAATAATACATACACTTTTATTTCAATTCTAAATTAAAAACACATTTCATTCAGGGACTTGGAATGAGGGTTACATATCGACCTGTACTTTGTTACCAAAAAGTATGTCGAACGACAATTTATCATTACAAAAACCTATATATCTATGGAATTATAACGTAATTATACCCTCATAACACTAGACCAACATGGAACTTCAGTAAAGTTTATTGTATAATTTAAAATGTACCTACTATAAATAGTTTATTGACCTTATTATAACAGTTGATAAATACATATCGAAAGATTTCTACAAAGAGTATTTGGACCAATAATCCATTCAAATTTTCTATTAATTCAATTGTTCACCTCATTTAAAAAAATGTGAGAAATTTCTACAGATCCTAAGTTTATCATTTAAAGAATACTGGATAAATACTGTTAAAAATCTCAATTTTTATATCAATTCGACATCTATTAATTTCATGAAAAGTATACTAATAAACATCTGTACTTAATTTCTTTATAATGGTTGAGCTCTCAAAAGAGGGCACCAGATGAAGCCTCTAGTAAACAAGTAAAGTTTAACCTCAATAGTCAGTTAACCCTGAGGTTTTCGGGGTTTTGCCGTTCCAGCTCTGTTCGACACCTTTTATTAGCTCTATGCACTATTCAAGAGACTAGCAGGCATCTGGTCCGTTACGGCGGAATCGCGTCGGCCCAACGTTGATATATGGAAGACGAAGTCCGGCCCGTCCTTGTGGCCACGGACCGTACCGAATTCACCGACGGGGTATCACACTCCCGCCTGCTATTTACGACTCCGGTCAGAAGGGAGTCAATCCTACTCCTGCCAAATGTTTGGTCACGGGCAACCTCCGATGATATCACCGGTAAAGCGGATCAATACTCCGGGTGGACCACATAGTAGCTCCCGCTACCACCACCGCGAACGCAAAGCCCCCCGATCAAGAACACCCCGGATAGGGGTTAGGTCGGGTACCTACCCGGCTTGCACCGTTGTGTATGGTAGGTAGGCCTACCGATCCTTTCTTGGTACTGATTTATGATCATCGGTAGGATCTTTCGTCATTGCCAGTGCATCGACGCCCTCAAATTTAGCAGTGGGTAACTGCTATGACTTATTCGTGTGTGTGCAGCCTATGGCTAACCTTTTAACGGGCGCTTGTCCGAGAGCGGTGGTCGCTACCCTCTGGTAAGGCTTACGGAATTCCAAATTAGTTATATATCAATAGTCAATATACCTTAAAATAATGCATAGAATAGAATTTTATTTTAACAAAAATACGAAAGAGCAAGAAAATTTATTTTCTTAATTAAATATGCATGGATCTGTATAATGTGTAATTATATTTTCTACATAATCTAGGTAGTAAAAACATTTGTGAATTCGTTTATTTTATAAAATTTTAATTCTACTACTGGAAAATTAGAAATAATTGAAATAAATGGGCAAATCTACAACGTATTTGAACTGGTCATGGGAAATATGGGAATCTTGTGAAGATGTGGAACTCTCTGCAAATTTAAACTGTGATTAAATCTATCCAAATCAAACTATTTAATATATTGTATAGATACGACCATAAAGAATATATTATGGAAATTAGAAGGATTTTGATAACATTTCACCAAATATCATATTATAATTATTATGCATTGAATTATTTCTGCGGTACATATATTGGACCTATATTATTAATCGTAAACAAACTATTTAATATTTTCAAATATATAAGCAATTTATTAATTATGACATATTATATACCACCATTATTAACTTCCAGCATTTTAATATCTTTTTAAACTATATTTGCCCATATCTGTCTTGGAGAACCTAGTGGCATTTTATTCCGCAATGTCCATTTTATCACATCCCAGAGAAAATCATCTAATGATTTCACGAATAATAAAATATTGCTTTTAGGTTGATTTCTTTTTAGTTTTCCAGTTTGTTAAATTATATATATATATATATATATATTATATATACAATATAAGAAAATATTTAGGAGAAATTCCTTATAAATATAAATTACCTTGTGGATGAAATGCATGTCGTCTATTTGTCACCACTATAAATTAAAATAGGTTATTTAATATTATTGTGATATTCTATTGTAATTATACATTTTTGTCTAGTACAAAAACTTTACATTATGTAACGGATAATTTCATATTTTCTTAAACTTAAGCTGTTATGTACGTGTATAAACGTCAAGGCAAAACACTTTCACTCTATTGGAGTTCGTTTATAGATATGAAGAAACGTTGAAATTAATTAATTATAATTAGTGTTGTTTAAATAATATAGGCACTTATATGTAATGTGTAATTATTCTACCATGTACTTTAATTCAGAGTCCCTTTTTATAATTCTATAACTATATTGAATTTTCCGTTCCTCATAGTTATAGAAATAACGTAATTAACAATCCGATATGCAGCTTGCCTAAGTTATGTAATGAAATAGTTAATTTTGACTTGAATTTTGACACTGTAACTAAATTGAAATTGCACGTATTTAGTTAAATATATATATGTGATATTTTTAAATATTAATTATGTGTATTTATCGTATAATATTATTATACATTAAGTATTGTAAACCATTTTACCTTTAACCCTTGCAGGTCTTAATTAATAAATAAATATATTCATTAAAAAATTCCCTTTGCTACTCGGACAAAATAGTGTGTTATTTTTTATATTAGATTGGATGTTGAAGATAAATTATTATTGAGTTTTATAATTGATTCTAATATAAGTTCGATATAATTATAGTTAATATATATATATATATATCATATTTTAATAGCCTTTATTTTTAATATTTTTTTTTTACACTTTAATAAAAATTAACATAAATTTGCACCATAAAAATTATTACTATAATATTATTATTATGCTTAACACAATGTTGTTTTCGATTAATTTTCTGTGGATAATTTTTTTGCGGTCAATAATATTGTTTTCGACTAACTATTATCTATCAATATAGTATAGCTGTGTAGTTCGTATAGTAAAATCAATTATTTTAATAATATTTGGAATATATTTTCGCTCTTATTTACTTAAAGTGTATAAAAGATATACGAAGAAAAATTATTTGAATTATATGTGTTGTGGTTTATCCATAATATTTTATGCTTTTTGAATTTTTGAATTCAATTTTGATTGTTATATTAATTTAGCTTGAAAAGTAACTATACTAGGTATTAAAAATTGATTCCGATCGTCGAGGTAGGAGTAATTACAATATAATAAATATATTATTTGAAAATTTGGATTTATCAAGAGGTCAAAATTTACAAATATATATCACATTTTATTATAATATTTAGCTTATATGCCTATTTATTGTGTTAACTATGTTATCTCGGTTATTTTAGGTTATGTTATCACGGTGTTATCTATGTTCTTTATTTATGCTGCTTTTTCGCCACCACCATACAGCATTTGTCCGGTACCGTTTAAAGGCACAGAGCGCACTGCCTGGCCACCCTGCCTTTTACAACGTCTTTGGCATGTTCATGTAATCTTGGCTGCCGCCGCCGCCGCGCCACATTTCCGTGGTCGGCCAATGTGATACCGTTACACACGATGCCCCACATCCAGTGCCGTTAAGAAACAAAAGTATACATGTGTGTGCCCTTCGCCCCAACATTGCCGTCTCTTTTGATATTGTACATTTTTTTGGGTATTCGCCTTCGCACGATACCGTTTGGTCGTGAATTTACGCCTTCGTTTTCGTGTGCCATCTTGTGCGTACGTAGCACGTACTCGACGCGTGTATGTCCACCTTCGTTGTCCATCACGCGACTGATATAATTTTACTTACCTACTCAACTCATTCGGCGTACCTAGTCTGTTCCGATGTTCGCCTTCGTCGATACCACACCGTGACATAAGTACCCGTCGTGTTCAATCGTGTTATGCGTGTTCGTCTCCGTCGACACCGTCCGGTTCGAATGTGTTTTACTTGTGTCCGCCTTCGCCGCCACATTACCTACCACGATTATTATTGGGTGTCGTAACGACCTATAAACTGACGCATTCGTCAACACCGTCCGGTCGTGAACGAGTTGCGTAAATAATTCGTCATATAACACCGGCTTCTGCCCAGGAGTCAAACCAGGAGCCCATCCCGGAGGTCAGGTTATCGTTTTTTATTACGTATTTATGTTATAAAAATTAAGGTATTGTCAACGTTAGGTACTAACAATAGGCTTAAGTATCTCTCCCTGTAAAATATTCTAAGAAATCATAATACACTCGTCTCATATTTGTATACAGTCCACAAAATTCGTTGTTAGAAATTATTGCACCTATCCTTACATTCCCTATACGGTTTCATACACTTTTTTTAACCGGCAATATACCGACCGGCAAAACGGTGTAAACAGCATTGATGTGCATTGCGCCTAGGCAGTCGCCGTTCTTTGTGACGGAATATAACAATACAATCATGCATTAACGTATAATGGTTGAATACGTCCTTTTCGGCAACAGCAACCGAAAGGAGCATTGAACCAAAAACAACACATTATACGTTAAACGCAACACAAGTAAAAGGGTCCCCTTCAGGACCACTAATAAACGTCGGCATAAATAAATAGTGCCCCTGAAAAGCAGACAATCCGTAGTACACAGCAGCGACCGCCGACGAAAGACGAGGACGACTACGACGCTCCGATGCGCAACAGGTAGTTCAGGTAGCCGCCGCTCACCGAGACGCGAAACAATGATGCCTACGCTGGAGATAAACGAGGCCGGCCAATGGGAGCAGCGCATACCACAAATACCTCCCCTGATGGAACCAAAGGGCGGATCGGAACAAGTGGGATATCAATGGAAACCACCAACTTTTCCAAGATACCTCACATAATACCAAAAACCAATAAAATATTGAGTAGTGCATAAATGGTTGAAATTCAAAAAAAAAATTTAAATATATTTACGTATTTTCTATTATATATATGGTTTATTTTAAAAAAAATTCTTAAAATATACAGCTAAATGATAAGGTGGTATTCTACTGTATGTCTGTATTGCGTTGAGATATATATTATTATTCATGAAACTACGAAAGAAAGGTACTGCGCATAGACAATAGACATATAAATATATAGACCGATAACAGAGAGAGAGGTTCGAGGTTTATTATTGTTAGAAAGAGTTGAAGCATACTTTACGAATCCCATGGAAAAAGTAATTTATGTCATGGAGTATAAAATCAAAATATTGAATCCTGCTTAAAATTTCCATAGCACGGACATAAACAACATAGAGTTATCACATAAAATAAAGTTGGTTATCTATGATAATATTAATATATTCCATGAAATTAATTAGTTTTTTCCATGAGATTCATAATAACGCAGTTGTAATAAAGCGTACGGCCGTCAACGACGGTAGCGATAGCGACATTACGCGTCTGGTATTATCTATGATTATATTATATATAATCGATTATAATACGACAATCGATGCTACCTTTCTTTCGGGAAAATGGGTATAGACATGAAATAAACTCCTGCAGTAAATATGTACCGCTGCGCAATTATCGCCGTTGTCGTGGTTTAACCTATATTACGTAACACGTGCTGCAAAGATTTGGTTTAAATGTGAGTACAGATTTTTGATGTTTTGGATGGTATTTAATTACCTTTTCAATTTTAGATGGAAAAAAAAGTATTCAATATATTTAAATTCAAGAAGAAAGATAAAAATAAGACGAATCTGGTTCATGAATCTATTACATTTAATATTACAAATATAACATTACCACAAACATCTGTCGCTGATTCGCCTAATAGTAGCCATATTACAAAAATCACTTTAGATCTTGGTGATTTGAGTTCGGGACCAATAAGACCAGTATTAAATGTACAATATATTTTAATAAATGATACAAGTATCATTTGCTATCTATATAGGTAAAGTATATCGCTATTTATATTTACGTTATAGGACATCTATAACTTGACAATTGGTAGTGTAGGGATTGTATCCTGTATAAATAGGATTACATTTATTTTATTATTTTATAAGCATAAGCTATGGTTTGAATTTTACTATGCATGAAATTAAGATATTAATATTATTGCAATATTTTAGCAAGTGCTTTTTTACTTCCTAAATATTTGATATGCTATTAGCTTGATAGTATTGCTATAATTCCTAATTCCCAGTCTTGTAAAAAATAATTTTAAAAAAGTATTAAAATATTAATACTAGTATTCATATGAATAAGTATTAAAAATACTCACAAAGTATTTGAATACAAATATACCTAAGTATTTTTTTTTTAATTTTAAAAATCCTTAACTGTACCTAATACTGTAAACTTTACAATAATTAATTCTCTGATAGTTTTTAGAGTTAAAAACATGTTGACCCAAATTAGTCCTTCTATAAAGTCAATGTTTTTTTGAATTTATGAGCGAACTTTATTTTAATATTTAAAATGTTACTATTAATTTTTGTAAAAAATTGATAAAACCGATTTCTTTATAATATTTAAATATATATATATTTAATAATAAAAATAAAATATATATAAAATATATATTTAATAAATAAAGTATTTAAATTTTGTTAAAATACTTTTAAAATGTATTCAGAATACTTAAAAAATATTTTAAAAAATTGTATTTAGAATACCATAAAAATACTTTAAAAAGTATTTAAATGCTGGTATCCAAATACTTGTTTTTGAATACTTTACAAGACTGCTAATTCCCATTCTATGCACCTTAGGTATATCCAAAAACCCAATTTGGCATGCAAAATCGTTCATTTTCGAGTACCTATTACAAAAAACATGATTGGCTTGAATATAGCTTGGAAAAAGATGCTATATTTTGCTATGCTTGTCGCTTATTTTCAAACGGATCGGGTCCTTGTGAAGAAACATTTACAACTTTAGGTTTTAAAAATTGGAAAAAAGTAATTCTTCCTTGCTTATATTATATTAAAACAATGGAACATTTTATTCTCTGCTGATTTTTAAATGGGGTACCCAATTAAAGTATTTTACTTTGTTAGTTGAGTGGACAGAAAGTCCAAAGTGTTCAAAGTTAAAACATACTAAATTTGAATTGCATAGTATAAGTGAATGCCACTTAAATTCTATAGCAAAATGGTCAGCATTTAAATCGACACAAAAAACTGGCTCAATTCAGAATCAAATAAATTCTGGACATAAACAACAAGTTTTAGAAAACAGAGATTATATCAAACAATTAATTGAAATTGCGTTATATTTGAGTAAACAAGGAATATCCTTTAGGGGCCATAGAGAAGATATACAAAGTTTGAACAGAGGTACTTATATAAATATAAATAACCTAATTATTATTTTAGTGTTTACATCGATCAAAGTAATTATACTTCTAATTTCTGTTAAAATTTTAAAGAAGCTTGTATGTTGATAAAAAAATTCAATGATAATTTTGCTCTCCATTTTGATTCAATGATGAATTATACTAGTTGGTCTGTACTGAATACTATTATAAACCTTTGTGCAAGTTATATTAATAAAATAATCTGTGATGAAATCAAAGAGTGTGGCTTTTACAGTATTATGGTTGATGAAGCAAGGTATGTAATAAATAAATAGGTATATTATATACAAAAAAATTCAAATATCATTATAATATATTTTATAGGTCTTTCAAAATTCAACAGTTATCATTGTGTGTAAGATATACAAATAATTTTGAAGTGGTAGAACGATTTTTCACTTTTATTAATGTATCACAAAAGCAAGATGCAAACTCTTTATGTTCGTTTATATTTAATTATTTGGATACAAATTCATTGTCTGATATACCAATTGTAGCTCAGTCTTTCGATGGAGCTAGTGTGATGTCGGGTAATTTTGGTGGTGTACAACAAAAAGTAAAAATAAAACATCCATGTGCGATTTACACATACTACATGGCTCATAGAGTAAATTTAGTTGTACTAGACATGTGTAAAATCATTCAAGTATGTTAAAGTATTTTTTCAATTTAATTAAGAAACGTAATTTTTGTCTTACTTTTAGGGTACTAGAATGACATTCAACTGTCTGGAATCATTATATGTTTACTTTGCCCAACCAACAAATAATTTTTAACTATTAGAAATTCAACAAAAATTAGAAATAAATAAGTTATCAATAGGTCAAATTAGTGACACTCGTTGGAACTGTAGAGCGCGAAATTGTACATCTGTTAAGCATAATTTTAAAGCCATAGTTAACGTATTACATGATGAGATTGAGCGTTCAAATGATCGAGATTTCTCCCAAGCTATAGGGAAAATAAAATATATCATGTGTATACTATTCTTAATCAATTGTTAAATATTTGTTTTATTTGTGAGGTATAACACATTTTTCTAAAATAATCTATAGACATTAGGACAATAATGAATTCAGTTTCATTTATATTTCATATTATTGTATTGGAAGACATTTTACAAATAATGAACATTTTAAGTACACAGTTGCAGCAAAAGTCTATTACCCTAGAAAAATCTGTTTCTGTTATTAATGGTGTCATAAAAACATTAAAAGATAAACGATCAGACATTGCTTTTTCTAATATGTGGTCCAACGTAAAATTGTTTGCTGAATTAAATGATGTAGAAATATATTCAATAGGTAATATATAATATAATTGGATGTAACATTTTTATTTACCAAAATAATTGTTTTAATACATTTTATTAAGGAACGAAACGAAAAAAACAAGAACCCAGTTATTTGCAGGACTTTTGTTTGACAACTACCACTAGTGCTAAATATATGGAAATTGAAAAAACAGCAAACACCATAGAAGAACATTGGAGAATTATTTATTGTCAAATTATTGATAATTTAGTTACAAACTTAGAAAAACGATTTTCATCTGAAAACCTTAATATGGCTATTGGAATAGACAATTTCCTTAAACTTAATTAAAATGACAGCACTTGTTTTATTAATCACTATAAAGTGAGTTTAAAAACTGAAATATATTTTCATATATAAAAAAGTAATGTTTAAAAATCATTAAATAACTGATTTCTAGGAATTACTGAATATTGATGTTGATGCTATAAAATGTGAAATTAATGTGGCAAAAACTGAATCTTGAGAATAAACCAGAAAAATGAAGTCAATTTGGATGGTATTAAGCAAGTTGTGAACCGTGAGGTTTATCCAAATTTATTTAAACTTATAAAATTAGCGCTTACAATACCAGTAAGTTCAGCCACTTGCGAGCGATCATTTTCTGCTATGCGCAGAATAAAAATTTGGCTGCGTAATTCAATGATGCAAGATAGATTCACTGATTTATCAATAATTCATATAGAAAAAAGCATATCTAATGTAATAAATGTTGAAGAAATATTAAAAGAATATGTTAAAAGTGATCATAAACTGCAATTGTAATTTGTAACAAGTTAATTAGATGATGTTTTTCTATTTTAATTTAATTTAATACATAACTTTTTTATTATATAATTATTATAAAAATAATTATTATTATAAAATGTCTAATTTAAAAGGATAAATAAAAAATAATAATTAATTGTATTGTGTAGGTTTATGTATTTAATCTAAAATTATTTGAAGTAGTACAGATAACAGAGCTGGGTGGAGGGGGGACAAAGGCCCCCCCACGGGTCTTTGTATCAACTATTTTTTCAGTCCCCCCAAATTAAAAATTGTAATTGCGCCTATGTACAGATCCAGATCTTCCCCATCCACCCAAGATTTCAAATACAACTTCACCCCCTACTTCCCGCAGCAGATCACCAATCAAAAAATCGACACATTCAAGGACCTTCTCCTTAGTCCTCGACTCGGCCGACGAGCTGAAGACCGATACAGCTTCTTCGCCCAGCCACTCTTTCCCCTCCGATAACACAATGCTCACTTATACCGACGAAATTTCGATAATTGACACCACATCTGACACTCAGTCTTCTACCAAATCTCTCCAATCTCCAGTTCCACCCAAAATCCCGGCTCCTCCTCCAATAATAATACCTTCATCCATCTGGCGTCCCACAGCCCCACTCATATTTAATTCTCAAGATCTTCCCCAAGAATGTGTTCTAGCTAAAGCCACTTTAGACGGCAACATAATAATCAAGAGCTCCACCTCAAGCCGATTCAGAAACATACAAAATACCCTCGTGGAACACAAAATTCAATTTTTCACCTATAGACTACTGCCGATCGCCCAATCACAATACTCATTAGAAGTATACCAACTAATATTACCACAGGCAATACATGACATACGAATCGGTTGATTCCATTACTAACCAAGATGATGTTGTCAAATATCCAACGGAATTTTTAATTCCCTGGAATTGTCCGGATTACTACTTCATAATCTGCAATTAAAAGTCGGATCGGTAATCATTATGTTGCGGAACATAAAATCGAAGCCACAATTTTGAAAGGGAAGTACAAAGGCGAAGACGTTTTGATTCCACACATCCCTATGATTCCGAACGACATGCCATTCGACTTTAAACGGTTACAATTTCTAGTGCAGCTTGTATTTACAATGTAGATAAATAAATGGCATGCACAGATGTTAAGGGTTTGTGGCATCAATCTTCAATATCCATGTTTTTCATATGGCCGTTCCCGTATTGGAAAACCATCAACATTAATTATTTACGAGCCAGAAAACAAAACTAACAATGTTGTGTATCCAAAGGCATTATAATAAATGTTAAATACTTTGTTTTTGTAATAATTTTTTTTTATAATTTATTCCAGTTCTAATTGAATAAATAAAATAAATAAATAAATGGTCAGCTAGTTCTGAGTAATATTTGCAATTTGGATTGGTGGATTGAATCCGTAATTCCGATGAAAACGATTTAATCCAGAATCCGGATTGTATATTTTTGTACGGATTACAAATTGGTCAAAGGAGTGCTCAGAACTAGAAACGAAGAGTAATTAATTATTTTTAGATGAACAAAACAATACATTTTAATTATATTTATAAAAATATACTTACTAGATGTAAAACTAAAGTCATCTTGACTTAACTGACCTGTTAATATTAGTTTTGTGAGTTTCCGTATTAGTGTATAATTTATATATTATATCATCTCTATATTAATTAATATTATAAACTTATTATGAAATTTACATACCCAAACATAAATCTGTAAATACATTAGGTACGTATTAAATGAAATATTCAATAACAGTGTTATTTATATGTATATTACATAAATAACTAGTTTAAATTTAATTTTCGTTCGTAAAATTTATAATCTTCAAATAGGTTTTTTATAAGTATAATTTATATACTTTATTACTTATATTATTATTATTTATTACTTTTATTATTTATATTAATAAATAATTTAATTATTATTTAATTATTATTATTATATATATATATATTATATTATATTATTAAAAATAATAACTATTCTATAGTATATTACTTGTATAATTAATACTGTATTTTGATAGCTTGAATAATTTTGTTACATTTAAAAAATTAAGTTTTCTAGAGATAGATAGCACACAAAATTATTAACATAGTGGAAACTTCAACCGAAATTTGTGTATCAGAGCCATTTAACTAAGGATTTTTTTTTAAATATGTCTATATCTGATATTAATTTAATATACTATTAATAATTTAATGTATATATTATATTGAATATTTCATTATAAGATGTCTATTATAATTTAATTATCAATAAGCGACATAATGTACATGCTATTTTATGATCCCAATATTGATACCATAGGACACCTTTAAACTAAAAATTACTTTAAAAAAAATAAGATATATAATAGTTTTAAAAAATATATAATTATAACATAATAATACGAGTACATTGAACTTTAATATTTTTTACATGCCTAGCATACTTATGTACACAACTATCACAGTTGATATTGTTTATACAAATCAGGATGGTCTCTAGATATTTTCCACCCTAAATCGAAAATGTTCACGCCGCTTTAAAAATGTAAAAAAGTTTTACATTTTTTTCCTAACTATCTATATAACAAAAATACGTGATCGTCGTCCGTTGTCGATATTCATATTTTAATTTTAACGCTTTGCTTTTTTGCCTCCCTAAAGCTATGCATGACTTGCTTGTACACCTAGCGACGGGCCTGATACATATTAGTTAATTAAATTAATGATATGTATATTTCATTATGTGGGACCAAAGAGTTCATGGTATGATTTAATTTAAAATATCGACAATAATTTTATAAACAGAAGATAACACTTTACAGATGTTACCACTTTATAAGACTTTGTATAATATGATACGGTGAGATATATAATATACATATAGAAGCCTATCTTTATTAGTACTCAATAGTAAATAAATAAACATAATCAGAAGATGATTATTTATTATTTATTACCATTTTTCATATTGAAATGCATTTTCCTCAAATTATTTTATCATAAAAATCATTTATTATAAAGCATAATTTTATAACAAATGTTATGTATAAGTACCAATAACTGCTAATATTAAATAATTATAAAAAAATTCTGCCAGTTAACAATCACTTTAAAATTTACCTCTATAAATACTACTAATATATAAATAGTAATAACACATATAGAATAATAGGATATTTATTTATAATTGTATAATTAAATCAAATATAAATTATTTCAGAAAAATCACTTACTTTTATCTGTATTAGCAAGATTAGCAGCAACAAAATAATTATAATTATTATATATATTTATGTGCTTTTTATTATTTCAATATTTAGAACAAAAACTATTTTATATTCCGTATTAATAATATGTTATTTTATTTTATTTTCTAATATAATAAAAAAAGTTCAATAAATTACAATTATTTCAATAAAATTGTCCAAATCATATAATTCTTGTACATAGATCTCATAAGGCTTTGACGTAGTTGAGAAAATTCCACAACATTTTTAAAGATTACATTTTTAGTAGTCTTAATCAATAATAGACGATTAAATTTTATTTTTTCAAAAATTTTATAAATTAATTAATATGTTATTTTATATTTAAATACTGGTTTATAAAAAATTAATACATTGTGAGTGTATAAATAATAAATATTATAAAAGTACTATATTTATAAAAAGAACATTTATTGGGAGTAATATTAATATCAAACATACAGTACCCACCATAATATATTTTCAATATTGGATATAAACAATTCATAAAATATAGATCAGGACAAAAATATCGACAGTTTCGACGATAAAATTAAACTGGTCTGTAATGCATGAACTAATAAAACGATAATGCCTTCATGTAACAGTCTTAACTTTGATGTATCATGTATGAACATTTCCCAAAACCACAATATTAAATTACATTTAAATATTATAAAAATTATACTATATTTTTCTTATAGTCTTATTTACATACAGTTTAAAAATAATACATCTGAATAGTAGAATTATTTAAATCTAGAATTCTATTAAGAAGGTTAATAAAGTGATTACCTTAAATAAGATGGGAAAAAAGAGTGGTGATGATAAAAGTCTTGCGAATAAGAGAGTAGTTATGATGAGGGTGTTCAATTTTAAGAATATTTGAAATATACAAGAGATATTGATTCTGTACACGCTCAATTCTCAATCAATTTTTAGCCAAATACTGGTACCAAACTATTTCATCCTACTAGGGCAGAGATCTGATCCAAGCCAAATAAAGAGAGCGAAAAGATGAAACCGAAGAAAATATTTTACAGTTACACTTGAAAATGTTGAAGATCAAAAGTACGTTACAAATAGTAACGTTAATGTGGTTATCAAAGTTCAATGATGGAGAATAAATAATCCTGAGATATTTTAAAAGCACGACAAGATAAATAGAAGTGCCATTTAAGTGATATGAATGATTGACGGGAGTTAAACTTAAGAAAGAGTTCATGATATTATACTTACCTAAATTAATTGTCAAGTCAAGAATATTTATTAGCACATGAAAAGATGTTCAACTCGGACGGAAGGATATCAAGAGATTAAATTTTCAAAAAAATTTATGTTGTAAGCAAATAGAATGAGTTTTGCCTTAGTATCAAGAATACTACAAATGGTTATTGCGTATTACGCAAACCATTGGCTGAGAAAATTCAATCTGAGATTAGTATTTTTTATCATATTATACGGGACTAATGAATAAATTGCATGATCTAATGCATAATGTCGTTAAAAATTCCATAACACAAAACATTAAATAAAAATAAGCAAAATTGTTTTATCTCTTAAAATATTATAATAAATAATAAATAAAAAATCACTTACATTCAATTTCAGCTTTTAAAATGTCTAGAATAATATTGAAAAAATAATTATAATTATAATATATATTATATAAATTAAAATAGTAGTAGTAATAGTAGTAGTAGTAGTAGTAGTAGTAGTAGTAGTAGTAGTAGTAGTAGTAGTAGTAGTAGTAGTAGTAGTAGTAATAGAAAAGAATAAGTAGAAAGAATCGAGTGAATATTTTCGGTCAAAAAAAATTTCTTATATAATTATTTTACATAATAGGTGACTAATTTATACTTACTACATTATATATATTTATTTACGTATATTTAGATTATTTCAATATATAATAAAAAAGCAATGCAACCAAAAACTACAGAAAATTATTATACATAATGAAATAATATTAAAACAAACATCGCTCATAATCGACTTTCAAATACACTGACTTATCTTTGATTTCAAATCTATAAAATAATAATAATAATAAAATACATTGTGCAAAAACCAAAAAGGCAATAGACTATGTTTCTCTATTCAATAAAATAAGTCGATTATCAAGTTTATAAATAAACATCAAGTATTAACGAAATTTTTTTTATTTATTTTCTAGCTATAAAAATGATTCTTATATTCAGTATTGTCATTTTTCATCAACGAAAACTACTGGAAAAAAAATCAAAAAAATAAATATTAGAAGTACTATCTACAGATACCATTTAGCCAACAATAATGTTCTTTGCAGCAACACCCCACACCTCCTTTTCCTCCAAATCTTCCAAATCTTTCCAAATCTTCCAAATCTTCCTTTTCCAAAAGTTATTTTTAGGGAAACAAAACATGATATTTTATTTATATATTTGGCCAACTACTTCATTGCATGATATAATTTATAATATCATCATTAATATAATAATTTTTCTCTATAACACGGAGCATAAAAATTAGGTATTTATTTATAATTTTATATTAATCAAATACAAATTATTTGAGAAAAATTACTTACACCATATCAAATCACGTCCTACTAAAAAAGTATTTATGTATAAGTATATTAGATTTTTAAAAAAACTAAATATATAGAATTTTATTTAGAATAAAAAATTATATTAAAACACATACATTTTAATCTCTACAAAAAATATAGATGATAACAGATTACAATTTACTAAATTAAGCTCACAACATGATCAATTTTACGTTGTGACTTACATCAAATAATGCATTTTAATAATTAATATAACTTTCAGTTTATTAAACCTAGTTTACTTGAACTTAGAATACATGTGATTGATAAAATTATTATTTTTTTTTAATTTACGTTTAATATTAAACCTAGATTAGTTAAACGGCAATTTAACCAATAACTGAAAAAATGACCCTAAGCCCCTGAGTATAAAATGGTAACTACAAGTTGAACAGTAATTGCATATGAACTAAATATTTGTAGTTCAAGATCAATTCCCGAAATTTTAGATTTTTAAATGATAGGTGGATGCTTGGGTTGAAAATGGATTTGATTGATGACAATCGATATATCTATTATTATGATGTATAAGATATGACAGCAAGTGGTTCAACGATGTTGAAACTTGACAATATACCACAATAACCACAAGTCGTTAACGAAATTAGTGTGTGTACGTAGTAGGTACTACTATGTAAAACGTATAAATTGTTTTAAGGCTCTTAACGAGTAGTATTATTAAAAATTAAAATAGTTGATGTGAAAAATTGGTTCTCCCGTAGACCAAAATAACTGTACGCGTTTGTGTAAACTACACAGTACAACTGGTGCAGCAAAACTAATTGATGTTGATGCACTGATAAATTAATGGTCATATAATAATATGCGTAATGGTTCCCACTCAAAATATCCCCATTAGAAATATTCCGAGATCCTTTATTCAATTTATCCCAATAAATTTTTATTCGTTAATATAAAAAAAAATTAGTAGGTATTATATTATAAAATAAGCATTATTTTTAAATTGTATCACTAAAATATAGGTATATATATATAAATGTATAAATATATTTTTTTTAATTGTGATTATATTTCATATAAGTTGTTTTTATAAGATTTATCTAATATTTAACAATAATTTTTGAGCGTCTATAAATATATAGCTTTTTAAATTATAATTATATTTGATATGAGTTATTTTTTATTCGATTCACCCAATGTTTAACAATAATTTTTAATGTCTCTTTTTAAATAAAATATTTCAGTGATAAAATGTTAAAATAACCCTTATTTTAATATAATATCTACTTTTTTTTTTTAAATAACGAATAAAAACTTATTGGGATAAATTGTATAAGAGATATTTTGAATTCGGGATATTTCTAATGGAGATATTTTGAAGCGCGGGATATTTTGAGGGTGCACCTTGCATAATTGATAGAGACAATTATTATACCGATTATATACTTTATTCCTAACAATATGTAATTCTGTAAAAAGTAAGTTTTGAAAGACATTTGGTTTAGAATATTTTCATACTAAGCACACGATATATATATTGTATATATATTGTTTGTCATAAATATCCTGTTATTTTCACAAGAATAAAAACTAATTTGATATATTATAAAAAAATTGGAAACGTCATTGATTTTTATGGAAACATAAAACTGTTTTTTGGTATTTTTTACAGAATATACTTGTTTTTTTATAAAAGTATTATGTTGTATATTTGCAAAATGAAATGAAGAGTTGTTTTTTTTTAATTATTTTAGTATTAAAATTGTTAGGTAGAAAATGCAAGTAGGAATTTTGAGGTAAAGAGTTTTTTGATGGCCAATTTATTATAGTTGGTACTATCCCAATAGGATAATTGTTTCAGGAAAACATACCGAGAAATGATGGAAAAATAAACTAAATTTTTTTTATTTCTATTTCCATTAATGATAATTCTAGTGACTGAAAATTTTCGACAAAACGTAAATAAACACAAATGAAATGTGAACATTTTTATAGTATTTAGCTATATTAATGAATTTGGAATATTGAGTTTAAAAGTTATAAATAGGTTCATTTAATTTTTTAATCTCTGAAAATTCGAAACGAAATCAATGGTAAGATATTACACTAAATATGTGCAAGTAAAATATCCGTTAGTCATAATATTTAAACACTAAATAAGGATTTTAGTAACATATCAACGTTATAACATTTTTAAAATGAGTTTGGTTTCCAATTGTTGGCATATTATAGAAATAATATATATTTTTAGTTATTTCAGGTTAAATATTTTAAGTTAATTAATCATACATTGGATTTTAATAAAATCATAGTTCTTAAATATTGTATATTGAATATATTAAATATGATTTATCATTGGTATAATTACAGTAGATCCACTATCAGTATCATACCCGATGATAGAAGATCATTCACCGTCTACAGACTAGTTTTATACAATATATATATATGTATATATAATATATATATTAGTGATGGGCAAATTCGACCATGACCAAGACTGTACTAGAGCTAGCAAGACCAAGACCAAGACTAGAACTGCAAGACTTGCAAGTCTTGCTTTTAAATAAAATAAAAATTAATGAATTAAATACGTTATTTATTACATTTTCTTTCTTGGTATACATTATTTATAATTCCACACCAAATCTACAGATTTCTTGTAATGCAATCATCAATATCCTATTGTAATATTTTCGGAAATGATTATCGTTTATCGAATATATGGGAAACAGATATTCTACTATTTCTTGAAAGATCGGTGTTATCGAAAAAAGTCAACTATACAGATACCTACCTAATTATTATTTTTTGTAAACGGAGGGGGGAATTACCCCCATTACTCTCTGTATCTCCCCTTGTGTATGTATAAATAAATTATTTATTCTTATTTATAACTTTGGTAAAAAAAAAAAAAATCAAGGCTGCAAGAATTTTGCAAGACCAAGACCAAGACCTAGATTCATTCAACAAGACCAAGACTGACTTCTACTGAGTCAACAAGACCAAGACCAAGACTGTCATGGTCTTGGTCTAGGTCTTGCTTTGTGCATCATTAATATATATATAATATATATATATTGTTAATGTATAATAATATAATTTAAGCGCACTTACCAAAAGTTCCTGTAAATATAAATCGATACTTGAAAATTATACTCTAAAATATTGTATTTATTATATATTATTTTAAACCTTTATTATATATCAATCAACATTCTAAAGACATTCGTTATATTAAAATTAAATGTTTTTTATGTGACTCTCTATTTTAAATATTACGATATTCTTAAAGGCTATATTATAACAAACATTTATAATATACAGTAATATCTTAACATCAAATCACAAAATTATTTATGTATACATGTTATCCTTTTTATAAAATTTAAAAATTTGAAAATTTGAATTTTATGAATTTTGTAAACACATTTTTTTAGTGTTATTATAATAAAGTGTAATTAACATGAATGATGTATATATCAAAATATAAATGATAGTAGAACACAAACCATTTTATTTATCATATTTAACGATTGGTTTATTAATTATATATACTATGTATGATGTATCTAAGTATTAAAGTCACAACTATACATTATAAATTGTGCCTAGAGTTGTAACGGTACCTACAGTTCGGTTACACTACAACTAATAACCACGATAAAATAACAAATACCAAATAAAAGAAAGAAAGAAGTAAGTCCGTCAAGTGACACGAAAAATACAACGATCATGGTTGCTCACAGACCAGTCTTGTTCAAGGTATTTTAAAATTGTATTTAAATAAAGAAAAATAAATAATTAATCAAGAAAAAAAAGTGTTCAAAACGTATTTCAAACAGTTTTTGGAAAATGTAATTATGATCAAATACAGGTACTTGGTAGTTGGTATGTATTTAAATACATGTTTACACCGTTTTGCCGGTCAGTATATTGCCGGTTAAAAAAAGTGTATGAAACCCGGATAGGAGATGTAAGGATAGGTGCAATAATTTATAACAACAAATTTTGTGGACTGTATACAAATATGAGACGAGTGTATTATGTCTTAGACTATTTTACAGGGAGAGATACTTAAACCTAGTGTTAGTACCTAACGTTGACAATACCTTAATTTTTATAACATAAATATAATAACATAATAAAAAATGATACCCTGACCTCCGGGGTGGGCTCCTGGTTTGACTCCTGGGCAGAGGCCGGTGTTCTATGACGAATGATTTAATTTACGCAACACGTTCACGACCGGACGGTGTCGACGAAGGCGAACACGCGTCAGTTTATAGGTCGGTACGAGACCCAATAATAATGGTGGTAGGTAATGTGGCGGCGAAGACGCACACACGTAAAACACGTTCGAACCGGATGGTGTCGACGGAGGCGAACACGCATAACACGATTGAACACGACGCGTACTTATGTTACGGTGTAGTATCGACGAAGGCGAACACCCGAACACACTAGGTACGACGACGTTGAGTAAGTACGTAATAATATATCAGCCGCGTGATGGACAACGAAAGTGGACATACACGCGTCGAGTACGCGCTACGTACGCACAAGATGGTACACGAAAAACGAAGACGTAAATTCACGACTGGATGGTATCGTGCGAAGACGAATACCCAAAAAAAATGTATAATAATAAAAAAGACGGAAATGTTACAGCGAAGGGCACACACGCGTATATTTTATTTGTTTCTTAACGGCACTAGATGGGGGGCATCGTGTGTAACGGTATCGCATCAGCCGACCACGGAAACACGGAGGCGGCCATGATAACATGAACATGCCAAAGACGTTATAAAAGGCAGGGTGGCCAGGCAGCGCGCTCTGTCCCTTTAAACGGTACCGAACAGTTACTGTTGTCACGATTTATGTTTACGTTAAAATGCCGTTGTTTTTTTAAACATCAATTGTATGTGTTTTTTGTTTCACTAAAAAAGTAACATCAACGACTTAAAGTAAGTAAATATTAGATGAATATTGTATGTATAAGTATAATATATTTTATTATATTTATTTGATTCATTGAGATAAAATATACAGTGACTAAATATTTTGAAAGAAATTCAGTTTAGCTACAAAAAGGTTTATTCACTATTTTTTATTGAAACCAATGTAAAATGTTTATTTTTAACAATGGTTTGTTAGAATGTTGTATAAGCTGCGTTTTCGTATAAAAAATTATTTTTACTCGAAGAGTTTAAATTGAAATTATCCTCCTTTTTTCTGTGGATAACTCGAGAAAACGATTTTTTGATCGACAACTCGTAAATTATGTCATATTGGTTAATACTAAAAACTTCGAATCGCTTTAATTTTGAAATTATGTGTTTGCGTCAAATTCCAACAACACCACTGTTTAAAGTAGACGATTGTGAATGGTTTTAAAAAAAGGAAATAAATGCCTTAATAGCTAAACTGCATTTATACCAATACCTAATTTCGATAAATACCTAATATTAATAATTTTAAATTTTTTTTCTCAGATGAACGAAGAAGATATTTTATTTTAACTATAGATGTTGTTACCAATGAAATTGCATTTGAATGGTGTAGAAGATATACTTACAGTATTACAATTTTCATCAAGTATGTACCAAATGCATACTTATTAGTAAATATTAATTTTATTACATATTTTCCTTATATTTTCATTTATACAATCTTTGTGTTATAATAGATGTAGTAAAAAGAGTATGCGAATTTTGATGCGATTGATGATGTAAATACAAATGAAATTTTTGTACTTCCAAGATAAGTAGATTCAGACGATGATGATAAAATAACCGAAGATGAAGAATTTACCTACTTTAGTTTTTGTAATAATGGTAAAGTACCATACAAATTTACATATTCTACATCCAATTAAGTACATTCCTGCTGATCCATTTTATTTCCAAAAATCCAATCGTGATATGAACATTTTAATTTGTTATGTTATTATTAAGATTATATAATTTAAAGCCTTATTAGATAAGTACACAGAGCATACAAAACACTGTATCTCATTACAATCATATTTGTAAATTGTTTTATAAATTATTGTTTAATAAGTATAAACGAATATAAATATTTCCAATTATTATAACTTTATTTTTATATTTTTATTGTAATTGGTCTATTACAAAAGTACTAACATAAAGTGTAGGTACCTATTTATACAAAACACTATATCATTATATTTTTTTGAAATTGTTACTTATATAAAACATTGTTTATAGGTAAAAAATAATTTTTATATTAATGATAATATTTTACACCTTAAGTGGCTGTTGTGGGTTCTTCCTGTGGAGGGGGCTAATAATACCTCCACGGTTTCCTCATGACTGTCGTAGAAGTTGACTGATTGTGGTTGCGTCAGGTCGACATCCGGCATAAAACTTGTCAAAAAGGTATGAGGAGTCTTAAAACGAATATAGACGAGTTTTCCCATCTCGGATGTTCGAGGGGGAAAACAAAATTGTGTACTTGGGTGTGGAGATAGCCTATGGGACCAAGTGACCAGTACCAGCAGAACAGCGGCTGCGGTAGCCATTCCATCAGTTATATGTGCGGGTCTACCCAACGGCCGTGATGTCGATGATGTAGGGAAAGCACCAAGGTGTTTTGAGTTAGATTCACGCTTGAGTACGCCGGATAGGTTCAAAGTGAGAGTAGGTACGTGGAATGTAGGAGCATTGACAGGTAGAAGTAGGGAGTTAACAGAAGTTTTGAAGAGGAGGAATGTGAATATTTGTTGTGTGCGAGAAACAAAGTGGAAAGGGGAGAAAGCAAGGGAAATTGGTGAGGGGTATAAAATCATATATTCAGGAAGGACTAGTACAAGGAATGGTGTAAGAGTGATATTAG
>JAIPRL010003996.1:0-41924 GCA_025469235.1 Pemphigus obesinymphae | reverse complement strand
TAGAGAGGATAAAATAAGGAATGAGTATATCAGAGGTAGTATAGGGGTAGCTTCGATAGTAGACAAAATGAGAGAGAATAGATTAAGATGGCTCGGGCATGTATTAAGGAGGGAAGAGACTGAGACAGTAAGATTAGTAGGGGAAATGCATGTTGTTGGTAAAAGGGGGAGGGGAAGACCGAAAAAGAGATGGGGGGATGTAATGGCGAATGATATGAGGAAGGTGGGAGTAAGTGAAGAAGATGCAGGAGATAGAGTTAAGTGGAAGTGTAGGACCAGGGTGGCCGACCCCAAATAGTTGGGAGAGAAGGCGAAAGAGAAGTAGAAGAAGAAGAAGAAATAAATATCGATTTATATAGATAAATTAAATTACCTACCTAGATATAAATGTTGGCTGTTGCTTGTTAGTTCGCAATCGATTGTGGAACGAGCATAATACTCGTTTATGTGTAAAAGTTTTAATTTCATATTTTTTCTTCGTAATATTTGTATAATATGTCGGTGAATAAAAAACGTAAAATCTCGGATGAAAGTCGCGTTTTTCAAGAAAAATGGTCCAATAATTATTTTTTTTTATTCAAGTTAAAAAAAAGGATGTATGTTTAATTTGTCGAGAATCTATTCCAGTGATGAAAGAGTACAGACGTACTCATAGTACAGATTACTAGTAATGAGAAAATTAGTTAGTAAAAAACAATGTCAGTCGTCAGATATCACACTAAGAATAAAATAAATAATTTGTAATAAATTAAAAAAAAGAAAAATGTTTATATATTATGTTTTTATAATAATAATAGTTTATAATTTTAAATTTAATCATAGAAATTGTAATAATAAAACTGAATATTTGTATAAAATACATGTTTTTACTACGAATGCGGCCCGCAAGATTTTTAGAAAATAATATGTGGCCCACTGCATAAAAAGGTTAAAGACATCTGGATTAGACCATTGTACTCTTAAAAAAAAAATTATTAAAATATTAAAAGATTTTAATCGAGAACCCCGTGCATTAAAACACCATTGGCCACCACTAGACTACGTCATACTACAAAAATCATCAGTTCAGCAAACGTCCAGATATTCCAGTACCGACAGCAGTCCAGGCAACACGTGCGAAGCTCCAGTGATTATCATCGCAGAACCAAGTCCGTCGTCGTTTGAGACATAGCTCTGGCCCGCACAGGCCCCTGGCCTAAGTACGTATCGCGCGCAGCCGCAGAGACCATCTCGCGGCTCCCAACGTGATCACGTAGGAATTCCACACCCCGTTCTGCCGCAGAGTCTAGCTCGCGGTTCCAAACACGTCCGCGTAGGAGCACCAAATTTCCCCACTGTCTGTTAGACGTTAAAATTGTGCGCTCGCCATCCCACCAGGGAAAACTCGAGCCCACCATGGGTAGAGGCTCTAGAAGCTCTAAACATAGAGCCCCCCCCCTCAAATCCGACGGTTCTGACCGTTCCTCCATCGGTAGTCCCCCATTGGTGAAAACCAAAATATCTAACACTCCCGCGCCCACCGGTGCTAAAACTTCGGCTTCTTCGCCACCTACTCAACCGGCTTCACGTAAAACCGCTCAGGCACCCCATTGGCTGCTACAAAAAATCCATCGCCAACCGCATCCACCGGCTCCAACTCGAAGTCCGTTTCCCCGGCCAACTCGTCTTTCTCTTCGGCTTTCTCTACGTTCTACTTCTCCCACAAACTCTGTAACTATGGCCGACGAACCTAAACCCAAAATTCCCCCGATCTTCATCTCAACCTCCGACTGGCGCAAAGTCGCCAACAAACTCATGACCACCCTCCCCAAAACCGCAATTCAGGCCAAAGCCCACAACGGTAATTCCGTAAAACTCACTTGCATCGACGTTCACATCTTCCGTATCGTTCAACGATATCTAATGTTTTCAAAAGCTGAATTTCATACCCTTCCACTTCCGGACGAACGCGTCCTAAAAGTCATAATCAAAGGTCTCCCTACCGATATTCCTGAATCGGAAATCTCAGATGAACTCTCTACATGGGTTATGAGATTAAGAGCATACGCCAATTTCAAAACTCCGACCGCAAATTCCTCATCCACCTGATAACTCTTCCGCTAACCCCTGAAAACAAAAACATCTACCAGGAATTTTCTCTCTTCTACATATCCATCAAAGTTGAGTCTTACAGGTCCAACAAACCTGCCCAGTGCTTTGCCTGCCAGCGCTTTGGCCATTCCAGCTCGCACTGCGGCTACGCACCTCGGTGCGTCAAATGCTCCAGGCCCCACCTCGCCAAAGATTGCGTTAAACCCCGGGAAGTAGACCCAAAGTGCGCTAACTGTGGTGGTACTCACACTGCCAACTATACCCAATGCCCGTCCCTAATTACCAAAAAAGAAACCCGTCGCCCAAAACTCCCTAACACTACCAATCCCCCCTAAATCCGACTTCCCCTCTATTCCAATAATCCCCCCGGCCACTAACCATCAACCTCCCCTCGCTCCTTCCATTTCTTCCGCCACCTATGCCTCCAAAGTCTCCTCCTCCTCCTCCTCCACCACCTCTCCCCCCCAAACCTACAATAAACACGGCGGAGATCATCGCCCAACTCACCGCTCTCATTGCTAACATCTCCAGCGGCAAAACCAATCTTAAGGATGTGGTCATCACTATCCTTACAATCCTCCCCCTCCTTCTCAACATCAATGGCTAACACCAGAATTTTCTTTTTGAACGCTCAAGGCGTCTCTCGGAAACGCCTTGAACTATTACAATTCGTCCAAGATCACAAAGTAGACATTCTTCTCCTAAACGAAACCCTCCTTTCCAACAGTCGAGGTTTTAAATTTAAATTCCCAAATTTCCATTCATACTACACCAACAAACCACGCGTAATAGGTCAATCTCCCTCAGCAGGCACAGCTATTCTCGTCAATAGACGACTTATCCACCACCATGTCATAATCCCAACAACTTCGGTTACCAATACTTCCATTCACATTCGACTAGGAAACTCAGAAATGAGACTCGTAGCCGTCTATAAAAGTCTCAAAACCCCCCTACTAACCTCAGACCTCGATGCTCTTCTCTCCTCAGACATCGATACAATCATAGCGGGTGATCTAAACTCCAAAAACACTTCTTGGAACAGTCTCTCGATAAACCCCTCAGGTCGCATCCTTCAAAACTACCTTGACCAAAGACTAGATACTTCTGTCGCCGCTCCATCTTCCCTCACCCACTACCCGAATAATCCGAACCATCGCCCCGACATTCTCGACATCGCCTTACTCAAAACCTGGCCCCTAAATTTCCAAATAAACAACTTTCCTGCCGGTCTCTCTTCTAACCACTCCCCCACCTTACTAGATTCTACCACAACGCATCCCACATCGCCCCCCCCCCAAAACCCTCTCACATCATCGATTGGGAAAAATTCGAAGATATCCTAAATTCCACCCATCTCTCTCCCCCAAATACCTCTTCTACACAACTCATCGATTCCGAAATTTCAAAACTTACCGACACCATCTCCTCCGCAATTTCTGACTGCACCTCCGTCTTCGCCCCCCCCCCCAAACCCCAAACAGGATCTCTCCCAAAATATCCTCCGCAAAATTTCTCGTAAAAGGCGCCTCCGTTCTAAATGGCAAAGAACCCGAGACCCCAATCCTAAAGACCCGTCTTAACGCCCAAACTCTTCTCGTACGCAATCTTCTCTCCTCCCATCGAGAAAATGAATGGTTTTACCTCCTAGGTTCCCTCAATTCGGACCCCAACGGCCACTCCATCTTCTACCAGATCAATAGAGGCCTTCTTCGCAAATCCCCTCCCGTCAACCCCCTAAAATCCAACGACGACTCCCTTATCTACGATCCAATTGGTAAGGTCAAACTATTCGCCGATACCATGCAAGATAAATTCACCGCTCCTAATTTATCCCTTCCTTACGATTCCGTCATTCAAAAATCTCTCGACAATCACAACTCCTCCTCCACCCATCCGAAAAACATCTTCTTCTCTCCCGGCGAAGTCCAGGACACTATTCGTGAACTCCAAAAGCGTAGCGCCCCCGGCCCCGGCCTTATCTCAAATTCCGCCCTAAAGCATCTCAACAAGCCCTTCATCCTACACATCTGTCGCATCCTTAACGGTTGCGCCCGGCTCGAATACTTCCTGGTTTCCTGGAAACTCGCCACCGTCGTCATGATTCCTAAACCGGGCAAAGACCCCAAATCTCCCTCTAACCACCGTCCAATCTCCCTGCTCAACACCCTCAGCAAGGTCTTCGAACGCCTCCTCCTCACCAGACTTCAAATATATTCCTCCCCCCTCATCCGCCCCGAACAGTTCGGCTTCAGGCACCACCACAGCACCACCCTCCAACTACTAAACGTCCTAGACGACATAATTTCGGCCAAAAATCTAAGTAGGAAAACTACAACTGTCCTCCTCGACGTCCAAAAGGCTTTCGACAAGGTATCCCGGCATCCCGGCCTCATCTTCAAGCTAATTTCCATAGGAATCCCCACCCAACTCGTTAACATTATCAAATCATTTCTCCTGAACAGAAAATTTTCCATCAAAATCGACAACAATTTCTCCTCTCACAGGAACATCTTCGTGGGGATCCCCCAAGGCTCCTGCCTCTCCCCCCATTTGTTCTCACTGTACGTAAACGTTCTCCCTGTCCACCCCAAAGCTAAAGTCGCACTTTTCGACGACGAAACCAGCAAAATCACTCCGCGGCAGCTTTACACCTCCAAAAACAAATCAATCTCATCCAACCCTGGTTCAAACAGTGGAGAATTTCTATAAATCCCTCAAAAACTTCAGCCATCTTCTTCTCTAACAAAAGTACCCTTAACACTCCGAAACCCAAAATCCTCAACACCCCGGTTAGCTGGTCTTACTCGATCAGATACCTGGGAGTTATCATCGATAGGAATCTTAATTTCTCAGCCCACACCAAGTCCGCCGTAAATAAAACTAAAGCAGCAGGCCACCTCCTCTTTCTCATGTTAAACAGAAAAGCCCACTTTCCATCAAAGCCAAACTTTACATTTTCAAAGCCTACATGCACCCCATCCTAACATACGCCTCCCCCGCATGAGCTTCCAATATTTCAAATACCAACTGGTCCTGCATAAATATATAAAATAATATAAAATAATACTCTCAGCCAAATCACCGACCTCCCATTCTACGGTAGCAACCACACCATCAGGAAATCCACCAACATCCCGTCCATTCTCGACTACACCAATTCCACCTCCTCCAAACTCAAATAGTTGATTTATTCGTCCCCCTTTCCATACATCGTGTCTATCTCAACCCGCCCCGGCCTCCTCAACGGCCACAAAAGAAACCGTCCTCTCAATTTCTAAATAAACTATAACCTCAATCTCACCCCCCCCCCACCCTACCTCACAACTCCTGATACATCCAACCCTCTGGTAGAAGCACAATCTTGAGACAGAGTACCCTCCCACAAAGCAAGTCAAGTCAACCGTTCAGATCAGTCGTGTAACATACTGAACCTTCAATCATTTAAACTGCAGGTCTCTGGCTTTTCTGTAACTATTCGCGTGGCCGTAGCAAGACCCATCACAGGCAGACTTGCGTGGTCTCCCCACTGCTCTCTACCAGCCTATCATGGGCAGAACAGCGAAAAAATTCGTTCTGTGCCACAGCGCCGACCCTAATCTTCCGCCACTGACCAAACTCGCAACAAAACACCCTCCCTTTCCACTTGCGTTCAATGCAAAAAAAATACCGAAGAAGCCGTTTTCTCCGACTCGAGTCCGGACCGTGACACAAACCTCGCACCAACAACATTCTCAACCGATAAAACGAAATCAACCAACCAAACCTCACAAATAAACTCAGACACTGAAGACTCCCAGTCCAACACTTCTAGGATGGAAACATACTCAAGGCCAATCTCGTCCAACAGCATTTCAAACTCAAGACCAACCTCACCAAACAACACCTCAAACACTCAAGTCTCAACAAGGCCATCTGTCCTCCACCACCAATAACGATTCCCTCAACACTATGGAATAAGGCTGCCCTTCTTATATTTAAAAATCACGACATTTCTTCCGAAGGCATTACAGCCAAATCGTCCGCGGATCGCAAAATTCAAATCAAAACCGCCAACCTATCTCAATTCCGTCTCGTTCAGAAAATCCTTCTTGAATATAAAATTGATTTCCACACATATAATCTTCCTGAAAACCGCCAACTTGCTATTGTTCTAAGAGGTATTCCTAACGATGCATCTACTGACGAAGTGTAAATCTGAACTCGAATACCTAAACTTTGACTTAAAAATGGTAAAAAGATTTGGGACGGAATCCAAACCAATGCCAATCTGTCTTGTTATTCTCTCTGGCATCCAAGCGAAGGAAATCTATGATGTAACTGAACTCTTCTATCTAAAAATTAGTTCTCCCAATTCCACACCTGCCAGCGTTTTGGCCACGGGTCCAAAAACTGCGTCAAATGCACAGGTGACCACTTGCATACTGATTGCACTAAAACTCGCGACTAAGAACCAAAATTTTGCAACTGCAATGAGGCTCACACGGCCAATAACTATCAAGATT
Organism: Pemphigus obesinymphae; assembly: GCA_025469235.1. NCBI lineage: Eukaryota > Metazoa > Arthropoda > Insecta > Hemiptera > Aphididae > Pemphigus > Pemphigus obesinymphae. The sequence goes on along the minus strand of JAIPRL010003996.1, from coordinate 35,328 downwards.
TTTCACATTACGCCCAATTAATTATACAGCCCTTAGACCAACGAACCAGCCAAATCAAAATCAAACTCTACCTCCTCAACTATTTCTTAAACTTAAACTCAGTCAAGCCCTCAACTTACCCTATGAACTATACCAAAGCTAAATCAAATAACTCTAAAATCAATATCAATAAAATAATAACTCTTCTCACCGACCTTCTAGTTTTTTTGAATTCAAATGGTATCCTTAAGAAAACTCATGAACTTCAAGCCCTCGCCACAAAACTCAAATTAGACATTATTCTCATAAGCAAAACTCGCCTCAAACCTTCAAATAAAATCAAACTTACTAACTTTCATATCTACAGAACAGATTTACAACCCATCATTGGCTCTTGCCCCCCCCTCCCCGGATGTACAACCATTATGGTTAACCATCGTATAATTCATCAACACATCATACTAAAAACTAACCTTCAGTCCACACTCCACTTCCATCAAAATCAAATTGAACAACACTGAAATCTTAATCTTTGTAGTCTATAAGCCACCCAAAGAAAACCTCGACGACCCTGCTGACTCTAACCTCTTGCTCAGATTGGTCGATAGCGGCGGGCGATTTCAATGTGAAAAATCCTCTGTGGCACCGTCAACAGCTCAGGGAAATTATAATATAACCACGATCAAAACCACAACTACACGGTCGTAGCTCCTACAACTCCAACTCATTACCCTTTCACTCGATATTTCCAATCAGATGTGCTTGATATAGCTCTGGTCAACATACCTATGTTGGTACAGGTCACCAATTTAAACGAGCTCTCGTCTGACCACAACCCGGTCTTACTGGAAGTTCATTCAATACCTATTGCTACATCCCCACCATCGTCTAACAGACTCATAAATTGGCGAACTTTTTCAGAAACCCTAAACTCTCTTACAATCGAGGTAAATCAGGAAACTCTCTGTATTACAGACATAGATTCGGCCATCACAAATCTAACCTCAAACATCCAATCTGTAATAAAAACCAGTATCTTTTCAACAAACAGCAAGAAATCCATAACCCACCAGAAATCCATATAAGGAACCGACTACGCCGTGAATGGCAGCTAAACCGTAACCCCGTGACCAAGAAAAGACTCAACGCCAAAATCTCCTTAATCCGTTCCATTCTTCAGGTACACAAGCAAGACGAGTGGGATAAGTTTCTCTTTTCCCTCTCAATCGACCCCAACAAAAACTCGATTTACTAGTTAAACAAGTACATCTTGAACAATCTTCTTTTGGGCCCAAACGGTCTGGTTTTCCCAGCCAGTGAAAAATCTGAATTAGGTACTTGTGGACTCGCTCTAACGGTAGTTTATGCCAAATCAAGAACCTGACCTCGTCGAAGTTAACACCACCATCAATATAATCAAAGCTATTCATTCTACATCGACTACATCTATCTCAAATTTCTTCACTATTCCCGGTATTATACAAAAACTTATTTCAAAACTCCCCAAGAAAAAGGTGAAGACCGAATAACAAACACAGCCTTAAGATTCTTCCCAAAAAACACCATAACTAAAATAATAAATGGTAGCCTCAGACTTTTGTATTTTTCAACTCTTTGGAAACGTGCCACAATTATTGCAATCCCCAAACCGAGAAAAAATCTAAATCAGCCTGAGTTTCAAACCAATCGCTTAACTATCAACTCTATTGAAAATTAATGAAAGAATTATACTCTTTGAGCTCAGAAAAATATATCTTCCAAGGTCACTCTACTACTCAAAAACTGGTCAACTTAGTTAACACAATTAGGGCAAACCTTAACCTAAAAAATCACACAGCCTCAGTATTTCTAGACGTAGAGAAGGCCTCTGACAGAGTATGGCACGAAGGCCTTCTCTACAAAATGAAAATGATGAAAATTCCTATAAATTTAATTAAAATCATTGAATCGTTCCTGAAGACAAACTGTCGTCATTTCATTCAGTGGCTGCAGGTGTACGTCAAGGCTCAGTTCTTGCCCCCACTCTCTACCTCATATTTACCAATGATATCCCTACTACTGTAACAGCCAAAATCTCCATGTTCTATGATGACACTATGTTTCTTGCGGGCAATAATAATATGACCATAGTCATTATCCAGGTACAATGACAAATTCACAAATTTAGTCTGGTTCGCCAAATGGCGCTTAGAGTTGGATGCATCCAAAACTGTAGCAGTACTATTCAATTGGAAAACCAGTAATAAAAATAACAAACAGATCATGCTAAATAACATCCTGCTAATTTAGTTCAAAAATTATCATGAACATGATTGAATCTAGAATCCGGATTGTATATTTTAATCTGGATTACGGATTGGTCAAAGGAATTCTCAGAACTAATATATACAAACACATTAGATTGTCCTATGGATTATTCAAATTGATTCAACTCATATTAAACATTCTGATTTTCAAACATAGGTAAAAACTTATGTAGCTATTATTAAAAGTCTGGACAGTAGGGGGTGAAAATATTTCACTCCTCGGGTAATAAACCCACTTTCAACACAGCTTCAATATAATAATTAGAAAAAAAAATAGGTAACCATGACAATTTTATTCTTCCTACATATATAAAATATTTCCATTATAAAAGGTTGTTTTTCTTTACACTAGGAAAATACTGGAAAAATTACCTCTTCAAAGCACCAATTAGAACCAATTTACTATCATAAAATCTCAACCTTTTATCCTCCCCCCCCCATAAAAAAACCATGATTGTAAAATTCTCAAAAAATATGGTAGTAGTATAAATGATAGAAGGCCAGGCGTGGGTTTTATTGCTTACCAAAGGAAGGGTTCAATCATCAAAATTTTGGTCAGTATTTTATACCCAAACGAAATGAAATATATAATAAAATGTTTTAGGTATATAATAAATATTTATTTTTAATTTTTATAAGAATATTAAATTTTTTAGAATTATTTTTTTAATTTTAAATATTATATAATATGTATATTATATATATATATATTAACTATATAGATAACCGATTCACATGGTTTGTACATATTCTGTTTCATTCAGGATAAATATTATATTATATATGTTCAATGCCACAAGGGCATACAGTACAGATAATTATGTCAAGAAAATAACAAAGAAACAGAAAAAAGAAAAAAAAAAAACTTACAAACTAAGAATAATATGTATATATACAATGATTATAGTAACAGCAGATATTGTTAGATGTTACAGTTTATATAAGATAGATGGAAGTAAATCAAAAAATAAATCTACATTACTAATATTGTTAAGCGTACGACAAGCACGATCAAGAGGGGCTGCGTAACCATAATTAGTTGCATGAGACTTATATTTAAAAATAATAGGGTATCTGGAATTATACGAGGGAACAGCTAAAGGTAACTTTGAGAGTAGGTCGGGAGCATCTAAAAGACCGTTAAATAATTAAAAAATAAAAGTAACATCAAAATTGATACGTCTCTCGGTTAAAGATTTTAGATAAGTTGAGTTAGTTCCACAACGAAATGATACCATTTTTAAAAATTTATTTTGAATTTTATTAATACGTTCGGTAGATGAGACATTAAAAGGAGACCAAACTATAGAAGCATATTCAAGAATCGAATATACCAACGATATATAAAGAGTAGTTAACATGCGTATATTAGAGAAGCCCGAAGTATTACGATTTATAAAACCAAGTATTTTCATGGATTTGCGACAAATGAAGTCTATATGATTATTAAAAGATAAGTCAGAAGAAAAAATAACACCCAAGTCTTTAATAAATGATACCTGAATAAGAGGGATAGAATTAATATTATAAGAAAAAGTAAAAGGAGTGTGTGACCGAGAAAAAGAGATATAATTACATTTATTAATATTTATGGTTAAATCATTTTGTAAGCACCATTGGAAGAAATTATTTAAACATTTTTGGAGGTCGATTCTATCGGAAACATTATTTATTTTTAGGTCATCTGCCAGAAGTAAAAACTTACAAGTGGGAAAGCATTGAATCACATTATTAATAAATACATTGAACAGCTACGGAGAAAAATGTCCACCCTGTGGGATGCCAGAAGTTACAAATATAGGAGTAGAATAGTAATTATGGATTTTAACAATTTGAGTCCGGGATATGAGAAATATATAGGAACAAATTAAGAAAGAAGAATAATTTTCCAAAAAAATAATGTACATATATTTATTTTTTTTTTTTTTTTTTTTTTTTTTTTTTTTAATACACAATTAATTTGTAACTATAATAAATTTTGTAGTAACACCATAAAGGTGATGTCACACGCGAGACTTATCTGTTGTTTCGTACATATATTTTTTTTATATACTTGATACACAGTCAGAATGAATATTTTAATTTTGCAAACAAAAATAAAGTATTAACTAGTACAATAAATATTATTTATATATATATAATATATAAAATATATATGTAATGTTAAAAAATATTGTTGAGTTTGATCTTCCATCTTGATTAACAACTAACACTGTGTCAAGCAACTTGCAGCAATGGTTTGTTTTTGATAGAATTTGAATTATGATTACAATTTATTAAACTTAATATTAAATTGAGTATATATCTTTCATGAGTTACATAATATAATGAAAATACATAACAGAAATAAACAAAAGAAAAAAATATATATATATATAATAACAATCAAATGATAAAATATCTCTAAACAAATATTCTAAAGTAAAAAGTTACAAAAAGCAAATTATTATCTTTGGACACTAAAACAATAATATGGCTAAGTTAATATTAAAAATAACAAATTTACATTATTGATATCTATGTGTTATTTGAAACTGTGTTGGGCGCTAAATGTGCATATGTATGCCTTTTTGATTGGCTGTTTTCTAATGAGGTTCTATTTTGAGGAGAAACAGACATACCTAAAACACACATATATATAACATTTAATTAATGTAAATATGTGTAAAGTATAATAATTACTATATTAAATAATTACATTTTTATAAATAAAAAATAAAATTAATTCTAATAAATTTGTCTAAAACTGAAGATATATAAAATGCAGATATTTTAACTATTCTATAATAGGCACACATGGTATTATATTTCATAATATTTGACTTTAGTCTGAAGATTATACAATCAGAAAAAAATGAAGACAGTTTTGGCATTTTATATTATTATTTTCGTTTTTACATGTTAAAAAATGTTGATAGTAACACCATTAATTAACTAGTTAATTTTCAGTTAAAAAATTAATGTAATGTATTACTTTGTATTTAGGTAATAAAAACATAATCTAGTTATATTTTATATCTCGTAACTAGTACCATAACTTTGTTACTTTTTAAAAGTAACTTACCTACCACTGAGTATATCTGTATACAAATAAATGTATTATTTCATCATTAAAAGAAATTTATTATTAACACTATAACAAAGCATTCTACCTAGTCCAGACATTTTCCCTATAATATAAGGGTGTAACGGGACTATTTTAATTTATATTTTGTATTTTTATAATAGTTATTTAAAACAAAAAAAAATAAAAATATTGAATAAAATAAAGTTATTGCATTTGTCAAATAGTTCTGTTACACTATGTATATATTATATTTATAATAATATAATTTGGATTTTACATAAGTTAATACATTAGTTAAAAATTATAATACAGTATCCCAAAAGTAGGTTTCTTTTTAAAGTAATCATAAAAAAATATAGATGTATATTTAAAAACACTTATATTATTTAATTATTAAAATACAGATTTGGGAAACAATTTTTTAAAAATAATATCTTTTAAATGAGATTCTGCACGCTTGCGGTACATAGTCTCCGCAATGGCTGCCATTTCTTGTCAGATATTTTCTTTTATTAATTGAACCGAATATTGCTACTGTATACTTTTGGGTATCCCCATAAGAAATCTATAGGAGTAGAGTCAGAGCTATGTAGAGGCCAGTTTATGTCTTCTAAAAATACATTTTTGGTTGAAAATTTCATGTGTAGCAGAAAAATTTTGTTTGGAAGAGTGGTGCAAGTGTGCAAGGATAGAAAACATTAATTAAAGTAAGATGTTTTCAAAAATTTACATTTCAGTAAAAATTTTTTTAAAACGTCACCTATATTTTTTACGACTAGGTACATACTTTAAAAAGAAACTTACTTTTGGGATACCCTGTATTATGATAATATTATATAATACCTAGTCTTGGTCTTGATAATTTTTATTTTCCTAAATTAGATTGGCAATTTCCATCAGCTAAAGTCACCAAATATTTAGACATTTAATACAACAAAAATGATATAATATAATTATGAATAAATTAATTATTAATAATTTTATTTTTATCCTTTTCAGTACTACATACTTATTTGCATTACCCTTCAGGACTGTATAAAATTGTTATTTTTTTGCCAATTTTTATATACTCACAACATTTTTTAAATCATTCAAAGTTATGAATCGAAGACAGAAATTAGAAAAAGTCAATATTGACCAAGATACCTAACTTCGAAATGTTTATGGCTAATGGTTTCCAAAGTGTTGCAATTATTGGATAACTGGTAAAGATTAAAGGAAATAACGTATCATATTGGAAAACTAATATTATATTATACAAAATTCAAATGTTTATATAAATTTAAATAAATACGAAACGTTGAGTGCATAATTATATAATACTTAGGTTATTGAGAACCCCCTGATAAGAGCAAAAATGAAAATATTGATTTACACCATAAAAGAAAACATGACTTAATTTTTTCCTCAAAAAGTATGAAATTTTATAATCTATTGGTTGGTATAGGTTTCATATGTTAAAGACGAATAATAGATAATGTTTTATATACCACGACATATATAATATATATTATATGTCCACAGGCCGTGAGTGTGCCATTCTCTTGACGTATATATATGTGACCATAGCACTTGAAGGGTTATGAAAATTTATTATTTGTGAAGAAGCATGCAAAACAAAAAATTATTGATGTATTGATCTGTTAGTGTTTAATTTTGACAGATTTCTTACTAAATTTAAACTTTTATATTTACAATTTTAATGTCAATCAAACAGACATTTCTAGCACTTTGTTTTTAAAATAATCGTATTTTAACAAAGAATAATTAAACTTAGTTAATAGATAGGTAATACAGTTAATTATGTTATAAATTATATAAAAATATATATAAATATAAATGATAAGTAGATTTAAAATTAAGATTAAGATTCAATTAATTTTTTTTTGTTAGATATTAGATTTATAATATTTATATAGGTACCTATATCATCAGATCATATTATTATATAATAGATATAATACTTATTATAATCAATTAAAAAATTATTTTATCTAGAATTAAATAAATATCAGAGATAAAAGTTATAATTTACAAATATAATGAGTAAATGATCTTCTACAGAGTTCAGTTCACTTCATTTATTTTTATAGTAAATCATTCTATCTAAATAATTAAATAAAATGTCAAATAATTTTACTATCATCTAAGATAATTATAATAGATCAAGTATAATATTATCTAAATAACAAAATGGTTATATACTAGATGTAATATTAATGATAGTTGTTAAAATACTTGTATTATTTTAATCTATTTGTATTAAAATAATTAAATTGATGTTTGAAATAGATGGAAGTTATGAATATGAATAATTTTAAAATTATAATTTATCAATACCGTTAACCTTATTAATGAGAAACCATTAAATATGTATATATCAATAAGGTTTTATTATTTGTAAATACAATTTTTGAATTTATTTATATTTATGTTTACTGTTGTTAAAACAATACAAAATACTACATATGATAGATGGTGGAAAAACATATGGGCCTAAACTTCATTTTTTGAACTTTCAAAGATGGCCGTAAGACATAATTTTTAAGAATAACTTTAAGTATGTCGTTCATCCATAGGGTTTTAACTTGAGCCGATTAAGTGAAACATTATGAAATTAACTGTAAAAACCGTAAAATTCTTATTGGAACAATAGTGCTAGATGTATTAGGTTGTGAATTTTTTTGTCATTTAAACTAATGTAATGTAATTTACAACAAAATATATTTTTTAGGAAATTTTGCTTTTCCACCATAAATATAATTTAATAAATTGAGTAAAAAAATCATTTTAATTATAATAATTTAAAATATTGGCTGCTGTTTTTACTTTACTGGACCATCCAATTTTTAGGAAATATTTTTGGAGCTTATGCAGTTTATGCAACTGAAAACGATGGTGCAATTATTGGCAATTTGCAGGAGGATTTAGTTTCAAAGTTATAAAGATTTATTATTTCATTAGTATTATTTAAAATAACATATTTTAAGCTGAATTTTTGTGTTAAAAATGTTATATGTTCTTAGCAAATCTGGGGATATTTTCGATTTGAACAGTTCAAATGAGTGACCTCACCTGGTTTCTGTCTCTGGGTGTGGCCAAAAATAATTACATCCAAAATATATTTTTATTTTGTTGTTACTTACAAGACAAGGTTTTAAATAGCAAATTGGGAGATATTTTAAAATTAAACAATTATGAGTCAGCGAAGCAAATGAGTGATCCTGTCGTAAGTTAAAATCACAAATTTGAATGTATCAATGAATTTCCTACAATACTAAAATTGTGGTATGTATGAATATTTGGGGTTGAAGCCCATCCACCTCTACCAATTTGAACTAATAAGTCCAGTTTACAGAATCAGATGAAATAAAAATAACGGTACAAATGAAAGTGATGTTTATGTGCAAGTTCATGTATATATGAATAAAAAGGAAGAAATAACACATTATTTGTTAAGAGGACATAGCCTGATTCAGTTATCATTGTCTGACATACGCGCAACATATAGTAAAATAGGGTTTTGTATTTCCAATTTTGTAAACAATTGGTTGATATTACTATATAATGAGCTATTATTATAATTAAAAAGAATATAATCTATGACATGTAAGAATTATTTATTTTTCGATAAATATAGGTAGTTTAAAGTTTTTTTACAAGTGTAACAGTAACGTGATAATTAAATTATGAATTTGCTTAAAATTTTATTTATTGGTAATATAATTTCTACATTTTAGATTATGATCTCTTAATTAATAATGATAATAAGTCATTATATCCTAAAATCAAATAATTCCTCACAAATTTGGAAATACGAAGCATGATTTTACTATGATGAGCGCGTGTCAGACAAAGACAACAGAGTGCGGTATTATGTTGTCCCCTTAAATATAACTTTTTTGTTATGAAAGCATAGTGTAAAATATGTAATTTTAAGTAATAATAATGAATTTAAAATCCCTATAACTACAGATAACAGGAAATATAACTTAACTTTGAAATTAAATCCAAAATTCCAAATTCTGACTGCACCAGGGTTTTAGTTTTAAGCATCGAAAGTTACATAAGCTCCAAAATAGTTGTTCTATAACTAATTTAGATGGTACTTGAACACTTTAATTATAAGAATGTGAAATATTTATACTCACTCGGAGACGATCCTAATTTGGAAGGCTCGGATGAAGTTGTCATACGTGAAAAAGCAACCAAAGTGTCTGGAAAGTTGGGTGGTGTAGCTGGAGTATTACATGGTGTCATCTAAAAAAGTATACAAATAAGGAGACATTATAATTTTTTTTAAATAGTAATAATTACTAACTTGTCCAAATCCAAATTGCGCTGAATTTTGACCGTAACTCGAAACAGAAGAATCTTGAAAAAATATGCTGAGTGCAGTCTGAAATCATAAATTATTTAATTGATTAAATATTTGTACAAAGACAATGACGTATATTTAACATTAATACAAACAATACCATAAATATGTTGCAAAATATTTTGTCAATAAAATGACTATTATTTTGTGCCTATTTATGATTTATTATTATTTATTATGTTTGATCAGTATTAACTATTAGATAGGTACCTATATTAATCGATTTTACATTTTACTTCTTTGTATCATAATGTATATAAATAGTAAATACTAGTAGACTGATTTGTATTTATATAAGTACCTAATTAGTTAAATAATCTGTCATAATATTTAGTATGAAAAATATTAATATAAGTAAACAAAACAAAGTTATTTAAATAAACACATTACAATATAGGTACTCTACGAATAGGTACGTCAGATTACAATAGCTACAAGTTCCTCATAAAACAAATGATAGATACCTATTGTTTTATGAAAAATTAAAAGAATGTATAAATTCAAACATAAAAAGATTCGTAAGAAATAATGTATACCAGTATACCACCAAAATATAGTTTTTTTTCCCCAACAATCATCTCAAAAGTATGTAGGTAGGTACTTACTTAAATAAACCCGATTTTCGAAATGTTTGATGGTGGATTTCTTTACTTTAAAGTGGTAGGTAGGTACCTATTAATTTATCTAAAATTTAAAATAATAGGTATATACTTATAAATGCTCAATATGGTTAGGGTAATTCAGTCTGTAAACAAATATATTGACATCATTACATATCAAGAAAATATTATAAACATTTTTTAATTTTTTCAAATTAAGTAAGATTAACATACAATCAAATACGCACACACATGTAATGCTTGTAAAAGCATAGGTACAGACAGGTTGAAACAATACTAGTTTTAAATAATTATACCTATGTAAAAAAAACATACCTAAATGTTAACAGAAATTGTGTAGATAGACGACAAAAACAAATAGGTACCTATGCCTAGTTAGCTCAATTCTGCTGTTCTATAGTATACGGACTACTGGTTGTGTTATAAATACTATAAAAAGAAAATGACAAGTGTGTATAAACCTTATACCTACCTATAGTAAAGTAAATTTTTAGAAATAATAATAATTTAAAAAATAAAAAAACAATCAGTAAAAAATTAAAATAGGTAGGTACCTACCTACATTTAAATGTTAAAAAAATTTACCTATTAAACGTTTTTCACCATATCCTTCAAAGATGAATAAAATAAACCGTGCTTATTTATTTCTCACTACTATATTTTGATAAACAAACTTATAATTCCTAACTAATTACCTCGCTAATTACCTATATATAGGTATATATATATATAAAATAAATATCTAAATAGATAGGTATTATGCATCTAATCATATTATACAAATGTATAGAGTATTTGGAGATTGGATCATCTGTAGTTTACAAAACCTATGTTGACTTTCTAGTAAGTATATACCTATAGACGGTATACTATAGAACAGTCACTCAATTTTTACACAGAAATAAATGAATACATTGAATATAAATTATAAATTGTGTATTGATCTATGGAAACCTGAAGAATTCAGATAGATGCCTAATCTGATAAATAATATTAAATAAATAAAAGTATTCTAATGCCTATTTTCAATTAGGTATTCGGCATTGATATTTTATAATGTAGGTACCTACAGTGAATCACAGTGGTGTTTGGGACAAAAGGGGATAAGTAAAAAATACGTGATAATGTTTGTGTATAACAGGAAAAATCATAATAGCTTTGTTCGTTTTGAAAAAAAAGTGTACACTAATTATTGGTGTAGTGTTTGGGTCAAGTGTAAGGGTTGTGATCAGGTGTGGTATTTGAAAACAAACGTTTTTGGTGTAGATGAATGAACGGATGATTATTTCTGTCGATAGCAGAATATTGATCATAATTTATATAAATATTATAATAATAAAAATAATGGATAGGATGGTCGTTGAGTTATGTGATTCTTTCGACAATGAAATCAAATTAAAACGATGATTAAATTATAAGTCAGAAATGAATAAAACTTTAAACAACAGATGAAAGCACAGAATTATTTTATTCTGTGATAAAAGCACGGTTGTACACGCAATATTGTTGTTACAGAGCTGTTGTAATTTGAAATTTATTCGACACATAAATCAACTATTAACTGATAACAAATATAATAACGGCCAACACCAAAAATTAGGTATGACACCTGCTCTACAGTCGGTGTGAAAAAAGTGCATACTGATATAACACTTTTTTAAAACAAACATCATTTAGGACTACATTATTTCAAAACGAACACTTTGGTGTACACTAATTTATCAAAACGAACAAAGCTAATATGGCAGTAAGTTATTCATATGTGTTGGGCCAATAAGCAGGGGACAATGTCTCGTTACAATAAACATAGGTACCTATTTAAATGATTTTCGTGAAGCATGAGTCAACGTCAACTTATTCCCTTTTGCCCGAATACCACAGCACTGAACGGGACCATATATCATCAGGTAGGTAAATGCAATGTTTACGTATGAAAAACAGACAAACGACTCGAGTACCTATGCCTATATGTATAGAGAGCTGTGGGTATTTACACCGACGTTTGTCGACGACGACAAGTTTTCCAGAGAGACAGACTGCACAGACGTAAACAGTGCATAGATCAATTCAATTTTCACCGTCTAATTGATCGGTGGAAATAAGAATGAGAAGAAAAAAAACGGGGAGTGGGAAGAAAAGAAAGATCAATTCGGGTCTGTTTGAAGTTCAAGGTCACGGAGAAGAAGAACGCAACGACGATGATCACAACAACAACAACAACAACGGGGAAGACGAAAGAAAACAAAAAGAATTTCTAATGTCCGGCAAATGGTAATAATAATATAACGTCAACAACGCCGACACCAGTCTGATACACGATTATCTATATATATATGCGTATGTATATATGTGCGTAAACGGGAGGGACGACGGGGGGGGAGCATGTTATGTATATTATAATATCCGTTGTACACGAATCGAATGTGTAGTGTATCGTATATATATATATATATATATATATATATTGTGCGTGTAATATTATTATGTTATTTACTTCGAACTGCCAGTGTGCGGCCTGCAGCAACTGTTTGGCCTGGTCTCTGGCGCAACCGGCGGCCAACACGAATTGGTTGATCATCACTTGTTCGCGCAACGAGTCCATGGCCCGGGCACGCGCGCGCTGTGATAAAACGACGTCGTCGGCACACGACCAAGTGTGTTGTTCCGCCTATTATTCCGGTCCTGTACCGGCCGGCGATTTACACAGTGAACAATATTGTTATTGTGGACGCCAACGACGAAACGCGAAACACCCGTCGGTCGAAAATCCAAAATGGTCGATCACGCGTACATGATCGATACGCAATAATAACAACAACAATAATAATAATATTATTGTCGTCTCCGGTGGACGACGACGACGGGAGAGAGGGAGGGACAAACGACGGCGAGACAAAATTTCGTTCACCGTCACACGACACCCGTACGGACACGTAAAACACGCGTACGACACTGCGACGATCGCGCAGACCGGACGGACGACGGGAACGAAAACGATGCGCGCGCGATGCACGACGTACAAAACCCGGTTTGACGATGCGTGCGAGCGCGGCCGGACAGAGATGGAGCGAGAGAGTGAGAAAACGGCGAAAAAAAAATAAATTTCTTATACTGTAAACTAATAATAATAATAATAATAATAATAACAACAATAATAAAAACAGTCAACAGTGGCGCTGCCCTGCCACCGTAGTCGTCGACCGCCGCACAACACTATGACAATAATAATAATAATAATAATAATAATAATAATAATAATAATATGCTCACGCAAACACGCTACGCGCACGCACGCGCAAACGCACGCCGCGCCGTACCCAACCCCGACGGGCGTCACGCGCACGCGCGGCCGCCGTTCCACGACCTATCGTACGGCCGCGCGGCAAACGTCGCACCGGTGTGTCGGCACGCCGCCGTCCCGGGGCCGGCATGTTCCGCGGCGGTGCCGGTGTCCCGCTGTCGTCCGCACCGCCGGCCGTACAACTCGCGTCGCAGCTGATCGAACGCCGCCCATGGTTTTTCCCCGCGCCTGCGTTGTGTTTACAACGGTGCGGCGTTACATTGTTATTATTGTCGACGTCGCCGTCAGTGGGGCGATTTTGACCGGTGCGCCAACACTACTTGCGTCCCAAACTCTTATCAATAATGATCACTCGCGTCCGCGAAAAATCAAACAATCCCCCCCGTCCCCGTCCACAATGAATGAAAAATAAAAAAATGTGCCCTCCCCCAAAGGAAATATCAATTTATTCAAATGTATGTGACCTACTTGCGTCGGAAACTATCAGCCATTCGACTGTGAATAAAAGTACTGCATTTTCGTTTTACGATTAATCAGCGTTGTATAGTCGTAAATAAATTGGTAATTAAATAGCATAATTGTTGTGATCATAACCATGACAAAATAGATAGGTATCATCATATAGATTATTGATATACGTACAACCCGCTAAAATATTTCCTCGCCGCACCTGTGTTGTAGTTCACCACTTCTTATTGGCCAGTGTTATCATATGTGTTCTTGCCCGTATTTACTTGTTAATTATTTAATAGCGCACATATAATTTATGTTAAATTTTACATTTAATTTATGTTTAATATTGTTTGTTTACTTAATCACCATCAAAATTCAAATCCGAATGAAAAATATTAGATCGATGAAAAGTGGTGAACTACGAACGATAGGCCGGGCGGCGAGGAAATGTGCACACGGGGAAAAAAATGTGTCAACTGTGATAATACTTAGGTATCTATTTTGTCGTGGTCAAAACATTTCAAAGACATATTTTCCCCCGAATATCGATAAAACGGGAAATAAGCGGAAAAGCTTAGAAGAACCGAGAAGACCAATTCATATACCACTGACCTTAATTTCTAAAAGGGCACTTGTACCTATTCTATATTGAACTAAAGCAAGCATATGAGATTGGGGGAATCAGTTACCAAGTTTTAATCTTGTACTGCCCAAACCCATCAAATCCTCAATTTATTTTTATTCAAATATCACAACTAATTATACGTATATGTACCTACCTATTGCAATACTGCACGTATACCTACTAGGATATTTTATTCTAAGGATTCGTCTAAACTGTGAATTTTATCTCTTATTCCTTTCCTCAAACACGCATTTATACCAACAACTTTAATAGGAATGCTTACCCATTTTCAGGTAGCGAATTTCATTAAGCTGGTATATAGGTATACTTTAGAGATATCATTTTTCGATTTTCTCATTAGTTTTTTAAACACATAAGGAAAAACTGCGGAAAAAGTACATAAAAACGGTAAAAACACGATTTCACAAATTCGAAATTTGTTAATTCTTCGTAACTCCAAAGATAATTGTCTAGGGACTTGAAATTTTCACCTAAAATGTACGTGAAATTATTGTAAAAAAATGTATGTAGGTTCTATTAGCTTTTTATATTGTTTTACCTACTATATTTTTCAAAAATATGATATCAATTTTGGGGGTTTCATAGCAATTTTACATTTTGAAATATATATATTTTATACCAAGATTCACTCAGTTTTATCGAAAGACATGTTTTAAAACACAACATTATTTTAGGTAGGTACCTACCTATATCTGCTTGGCGGCGGGTGAATAATTTAACGGGGTAGACAACTAAGAAGAGGGTGGATGTTTAAAAAAAAAAAAAAAAAATAGATAAAATACGTATAATAGGAATTATTTATATTTTAACATAATTTAATTCAATTCGCCGATTTTGTTTAGTTGCGAATACATCAATAATATTGATTATTAACAAATGTTGAATCTTTAGCTGATAATTCACCTAATATTTTTTTTTCTACTGCTGAAAATGAAAACGAAGAAAATATGAAAATGTTTTAGAACCTTTATTTAAAATAATATTAATTATATAAGACATAATTATAAATTATTGGCGTCGTGGTCGTTCAGAAAAATTAGGTACCTATATATTATTATTATTATTATTATAACGCGATCTAAACGCAACACGGTTACACAGAATAATAACATATTATACGTTACGTACCGGTGGCGGACGATATACCTATCATTACCGCGGTATAGGTACCTACACTATACGTATATAGTCAATATATTATATGTTTATTATATATTATAATATATATATATATATATATATATAGACACTGTGCAGTGCTCGAATTGAGGGGGGACTGAGTACTTCAACTAATTTTTCAGAAATTTTAGCGTACATACATCAACTATTTTCAGTTAAAGAGAGATGCAGTAGAAATTTGTTGTAGAGATAATTAAATTAAAAGATGAAAAACAACATATATATAGGTACTTACCAACTTACCATAATTTATGGAACTATTTAAATAAATACGTTTGATTATTTACTTGCCCGACCCCAAATAGTTGGGAGAGAAGGCGAAGGAGAAGAAGAAGAAGAAGAAGACATTTGATTATTTATATTAAATGTAATTTAAGATATCTATTTTAAAACTAAAATATAGTTTTATATAATGAGAGGTGAATGGGGGGGGGGTGGGGGCATAGTCCCCCACGGTAAAACAAGGTATAAAAATTTATGGGGACAATCTTTTTCTTAAAAGTAAATAGAGTCCCCTACTTTTATTTTGCCAATTCGAGCACTGTCACTCTATATATAAAAGCTTTGTATTTCGATTATGGCGAGGTAGCGACGTGAAAACTGGTCACCTCGGAGTCTATACATATTATTGGTATACGTGTGTAGGGTATAGACTATGAGTTACTAAAATATCACACCGAGACATGTCTCTTTCGTGTATATAATTTTGGTAATACCCCGCGATACCCCTCGTCTGTCTTCTCATAAGCCCATCAGCCCACCATCAATAATGAGCCACTATTTGAGGGCACAACTCGTTTCCGCCAAATCTAAAAAAAAAGTCGCTTCACTTTTTTCCAAAACTGTACCTTTCCCTTTTCCACCAAGTATAAAAATCGATAGTAACAAATAATAGATAATACTATTTTATAAACATCTACCTATAGTTAAAATTACGAACTAAGATATAATGACAATAATATAGGTAATATACCTATACAAAGTGTAATTTACCTATTAGTGAAGAACATTCAATTATTAAATAAAATAAGAAATTACAGATTTGTTGAAAAAAAATTAATAATTTTTATAATAATAATTCATGGTTTATAATAATTTTTCGCTGATCATGCACTTACCCCCCCCCCCCCTAAAAAAAATTTGATTCAACATTTTTTTTGTATTCATTTCCTCCCATAAGGCCATAACCAAATAATTAATTGTTTAAAATTCAAAATACTAATTGTTGGTTGTTTAAAAATTAAATATAATGTTAGGAGTACCTATTATATTACATTATAATTTAAAATGTATTAATTGTATTAAACTTTTTTGTTTTATAAAATACTAATTATTATTAATACTGGAATTTCTAGTTTTGCAGATTAGTATAGAACAAATGTCAACATATATTGATATATACCTACATACTAAAATAAAATTTAAAATCTAAATTACCTACTTCATAATATTTTAGTCTACATTTTGTTGTTACTTACAATTTTTTAATTACAACATCATAAATAATATTGTTGATCATTTGTTGTTATATGAAAAAAAACATTAGTGACTCAAGTTTTTCTTGAGCAATTGTGCTATGAAGTTTTGTTTTCACAATGGGCAATTTTGAAAATGCACGTTTGCATAAACAGTTAGTCACAGGATTGGTGGTGAAAAGTATGATCACATTATAAAAATATACAAAAACTTTTTCTATCATTTATATTTAGAAAATGAATTCAGTTATTAATCGTTGTAGACGTAATAGCTGTCCATTTATCAATGCTAAAAATGTTAAAATATAGATCTTATTTGGTTGGCTGAAGAATTAAAATCTTACCAATTGAAAATATTAGATTTATTGTTTCTTTATTAAAACCTTCATTTAGACCATTTATCAAATCATCTAAAACTGCATAAATACATGAAATTCTTATTTCGTTTTCTTTAGTTTCTACAATTTAATTAATTTATTGAAGCTCGATCAAACTTTAATGATATTTTTACTTTTTTAACTTCAGTAATTTCACATCATTTTATATACAATGTTTGACATAATATTACTATAAACTTCTTAGAATAATGTGTCGTTTAATTGTAACTGAGATATATTTGATTTTAATGATTGTATCATACTTATAGAAGTTAAAAGATATAGATTTTCAACTTGAAGATATCAGATGACTTTAATATTGAGAAGTAAAAGAAGACAAAATATGTTTAAAGCAAAAATAAATTTAAATGTTTTTAATTGGATTCATCTAATGTCTAACATTTTAACAGAGTCACATATTTCATGAATAACGATTATTATGCAAAATAGTTATTTCTTACTGCACCTACAGATTCAAATCGACAAGCCCACCTTGTTGTTGAAACATATATCTTAATGATATTAACTTTAAATGTATTTCTCTAGCTACTTTTTCTAAAGAAGCATGGCAGATACCTTCGATAAACGAATATACATGTATTTAATGGTTTGTCGGGTAACCATTATATTTTAAACCGTGTTCACAACTCAGAAATTCACAATCACCAACATTTTTTTGGATAATATACATAGATAAAGAAAATATTTATTTTATATAATAGTAGGTACCTACCTATATTAGCCACAGACATAAAATAAAATAAATAGATCCATGACAAAATAAACTAACCTGACATAAAATAAATGTCGTCATGAATAGTATATCTGAAATATAGCAAAGCACATGGTAATTCAACCAAAATTTAAATTTGCGACCGATTTTGAACGTCGTGCCTGTGCATGATAGCATTGATTTTAGAACTAATAATTGAGTTCTAAAATCAATGATGATACGCACGACCCGTAGACACGCTTATATGGTCAATATTTATTATCATACACGTGTACGGAAAATCGCAATTAAAATTACTTTAATTTTGTATTATTTATAACGCTGTATAATTCAAATCTGCGCGTGACGGATACGAGTTTTCGTCCACCGCCGCGGCTCTTTCTTAACGTGCAACTGCAAGGACTATATATATATATATATATATATGTTACAATATAGTATATACTTACCTAGCTATAACTATATAGGTACCTACATGTCCAATAAATATTATATTTTATGAAATTTTTTATATTATACCATAATACATACCTATAATATACCGACAGTCAAACCGAAAGGATAAAATTCTGATTCACTCAAAAACCGATTAGGTATTTTATGTAGTTAGCGTTTATACATATAAATTCAAATAAATAAAATCATATTGGGTTTTTAACGTAGGTACATTGTGAAATTATTTTTAAATAATTAATTATTTTAAATCAAATAAATAATAGTATACCGTTTTCTCGTCCGACGATCATGCCCCGTCGGTCATACCCTGGTCAACGCCGTGAGCTCTGAAGCTAAGCCGTTTGTCGGTACCTAGCCAAGTACTTGGATGGGTGAACTGTGTTGGTCCGGTTCCCATGTGTAAACGAGCGGGGACCGCGCATGGGCCGTTTATTATATTATAATTTTCGTACTACACATTAATCTATTTTTTTTCCTTTAGATGACATTTTTTTGTTTTTTCTGATCCACGTTATGATATGTAAAAACGTACAATTAGCCGATTTGATTAACACACTTAACGATTTCGTACTACACGTTCAACTTTTCGTACCACACAAATAGTGTGTCGTATACGATATTCAATTTTAGGGCTGCTTGTAACAATAAAGTAAGTTTAATAAAAAAAGCATATAATTCAACAATTAAAAATGTATTAAAATATATATTAATGTAAAATAAATAATAACCTGTTGATTATATAAAAAAAAAAAAAAAAAAAAAAAATGGAATTCCTTGAAGGTAAATGATTATTTAAAACGATTTTGTTTATACTTTAGTATACTGTTGGTAACCAATTAAAGTTTGATTATCTGATGAATTTGTGGGCATCTGTTGTTGAATATGTTGAGAAATTTACAGTTCATGTATTGGTACAGATGGGACTTGTACATTTTGACGTTGCTGTTTATTTGTTGGTAATTCGTTAATTATATAATACGTTTGGTATTCAATTTGGCAAGTTTGGAGATTTCAATGTGGGAAGCAAATCTACTGAATACCCATTTTGGTACTCAAGATGTCAGATAGCACCTATGAAATTGTAGCTCCACAGTCAACTTGTTAAACAATGTTTCCACATATTTCAATACCTATATTATACAATATACAAAAAAAGAATGACATATTTATCCTATAATGTGTTACACACCACTGCGTGTCATTAAACCGTGTATCACGGACATGGTTATTCAATTAAAAAAAAAAAAAATAAAAAATGTAATTTCAAATTTGAAAAATATCTATACGAAAATGCTTTTAAAATGCCAAAAATTCACTAAAAAAAAAATACGAAATAATGTAATTATGACATTATTGTATTCTATATATATTGTTTTAATTGAATTTAGATATTTAGATATAGGCGCTGAAAAACATCGTTCTAGTGCTCCATAACAATAAAGCATTTAGTATTTGAATTCCGGGCCCGAATTACTAATATTTTTAACGGGTATATAGTAAAAAAGACCAAGAGCTACTTGCACATGCACAGCAGATTGTCGTCGTAATATGTATATCTATCATATCGCCTCGTGTTGTACCGTTGGTGCGAGTGGTATTTTGTATAATATGTTTATCCGGCGTGGTATATAAAGGGGTTAGGTGACTTTCACGTGCCGGCCGAGAAAACAACTTTGACCGCCATCGGCGATTTAATCGATTCACGACTCCGCCATATCCCGTCAGATTACTGCACGCGGTCACGTTATAATATTATTATTATAATAATAATTCAAGCGTACGCATTATATTCGTTATGTGTTTTATACGCGTATAGGTACGTTCTTAAATTCGACAGAGCAGCCCATCGTCCGGCTGCTATGCAGAAGCAGTCCGCAGTGGATTGATATGATGGAAATTCGGCAACCTCTTTTTTTTCCCGTTTTTAAACGATCGAAATGGAGTGGAAACTCGTTTTGATTGTTTTATAAATCGTCGGAAACGTTGATCCTTCATCTACGGGTGGGCGGAGGGTAATTTTTTTTTACGATTTATACAGTAGTCATGTATAAGCTTGAACGACGTTATCGTTATCGTTAAAATGATCTTTAATGTGAAGCGAGTTGATTTCATCCTGCATGAGAGGCCAGTACCTATATATTTAGCCGGAGGGAGGTTTTATATATTGGATGTTCAATAATCCTCCTAATCGAAATGTGTTAAAAAGTACGTTTTTAGTTTGCATAATATATATAGTACTATATATATGCTATGTCATAATATTACCATATTGTCATTGATGTTAAGAGTACACTAACACCTGATTTTTACGAGGTTTCGTAATTTACGGCAATTTTTATGACATTTTAAGAAAAATTAAAATTCAACAATTTAGAAATATAGTAAATATTATATTATAAAAAAGTAATTAAAAAATAGTCATGTGTCAGTACCATTTTTTTATTGTTGTGTTATCACGATATTTGTTAAAAATCATGTTCACGCTCTATATATATAACTACAATTTTTCTCTGTATAATCGCAGAGTCAAAATGTATACAAAATACGAATGATGAGAATATATTTTACTATTCCGTAGCGTGGAGCTTTTTCAATATATTTTTTTAAAAGCCTAAAATCCGTGATTAAAAATCGTGAAATTTTAAAGGTTTTATTAAATTTTAAAATTTAACTAAAAAAACTCTACGTTACGGCATAGTAAATATTCTCGTCTTTCATATTTTGTATACACTTTGACTCTGCGATTACTAAGAGAGAAGTTGTAGTTATAGAGCGTGAACGTATTTTAATACCGCTAAAATGGGCGTATAGCATCCTCTTAACCATCAAAACTTCAGTTGATTATTAATCCTTCCCTATAATAGGATTCTGGCTATATGAGCCACTGATTACACTCTAATATAGCACATCCATCATATTCGGTATATATACTCTTATCGGTTATTGAAGGATTTTATCAAGGAAATTCCAAAAAATGTTTAAATACATTTTAAAAGTAATTTATAAAAAAAAATGGTACCTGCACCTGCAGACACAAGAACTACAATGTGTGTGCAGGTGTAGGTGTTCATGGTACCATTTTTTTTTTATTATTATGTTATTGGTTTTAAAAAAATGACGTATACACAAAACAAACAGAAATTAATTTTAAAGTGATTTTGGACTTATAATACAACTATTATACAATAAGTAGTTAACGCCATTTGAGAAGTAATCACAATGGGGTTTTACAATTTTCTAATTATATATTCTGCTCTTATTATAAATTTTTATTTTACATTTTTCAATCACTGTAATTTTTTAGAATTTATTTTAATTTTAAATAATGTGTTTTTACTTATTTTTTTTTTTTTTTTGTATACATACACTTTTTTGTAAAAGGAGTCGAGTAAGAGTTTTGGAGTAAATAGATATTTCAACAGAATATCGAAAATTAGTTTTAGGTTATAGGTGAAGAGGTTATTTTTCTCATACAAATAGTATACAAAAAATTTTCCACATATTATACAATTTGGCATTTTGATTTTAAATAACTGCGTATTAAATATTCAAAATTCAAATATTATACGCAATTCTTAAACTACAATAAATAAAAAAAATTCTAGATAAAATATAAATATAATATGAAATAAACATATTATGCATTACTGACTGATAAAAAAAAACGGGCATATTTTTTTACAATTTTTTTTGCAGTATTTTTGTTATCAAAAACTACACTATCGTGAAATAGCCCCTTTGACCGTCAATTTTTTGGTAATAGTTGACTGTTAAAATACACAGCGGTGCCTCTATTTATTATATTATTATATTATGGTTATACCCCCTCAAATGATGCCATTGAAACATTATACCTATTGTACCTATTACATGTTTTTTCGTTGATTCTTTAAACCATTTTACGACTTTTGGGATGTTTTGCAGATTTAAGTAAAATATTTTTTGAAAGTACTTAGAATAAACGTTCAAAATTTAAATATTCGCGTTTATTACATTATGGTTTACTTATATTATTTTACAACAATAGTATCCTCATGGTATTTATAAAATATTTTGAGTACTAGGTCCACAATAAGTATAGGTATTTAAAAAATTTAGAAAACGCCATTTATAGTATTGTTAATCGAAAAGAAATGGCGATTTTCAGTATGTATACGCATGCGAGCCGTGAGTATTTCATTATTTTTTAATCACATTGAAATCTAATTTTGATAAAATTATTATAAATATTTTAGTTCAAGGCGTTCAGTCAATAATTAGAAATTAGTTTGTTGGATAGCTCATATATGTATAATGTATATGTGAATATTATGATAAAAATTATTTTCCATAACAGGACCGTTAAAAGGAGGGGGGTTGTTTCAGAGGTATCTGGTTTAAAATTATCATAGATATTAGATGTCTAAGGTTTCCAACTATCAGAGAGCTATTGATTTCCCAACTCCGAATCATAGATAATAGCGTAGTCGTTGTGGTTTTAATTTTTCTGTATTTTTGACTTTTGTTAAATCAGTTTGAAAATTATTAGGAATTCTACAGATTGACCATTAATGTTAGAAAAGCAATACGATTTATCAATCATTATTGAAGTAAGACCACTAAGCACATCGGTTACCAGAATATTTTTAGGAAGAATTTATGTATATTAAACTATAATGTGTATATATATATTATATATACTAGCCAGAACGTCCGGCTACCCCCGATATTTTAACTTCTGTATCCCATTTCCACCCTCTAATACTTTATGAACTTATGATTAAAGTCCAGATTTGTATACACTTAAAAAGTTTAAATCAGTATGCATTTATACATAAAAAAAAAACTTGTAATATGTTTTTAAAATTTCAAAAAATATATAAAAATATTTTTTTTTTTTTTTTTTTTAATATACTCTACTATCTAAAAAATATGAATTTATATGTATTTTTTTCAAAAATATCAAAGACGGACTTCAAAATTACCTACAAAACTCGAGAAATATAAATATATATATTAATTGTATTATTTCTAATTACACCTTTCAATGCGTTATGGTCTAAAATTTAAAAATAATGAATTATTAATCTATTATAATATTCATTAATTATTACTACAATCAGTGGCGTCATTTGGGGAGGACAGGGTGGGAATTTGCCTCCCTTGTTTAGAGCGGGTCGATCACCCGTTGGGAATAGGCCGGTGAAGGGTTAAGTAAGCAGTTTTTTTTTTACTTATTTGTCATTTTGGAAGTGATTTTTTGAGTTTTATTGAAAATTTATGTGAAGACCTTTTTGTTGATTGTTTTTATGGATTGGTCACAACTTTTTACTCCCTCTTTCAAAACTTTAAATCATATATCTACACGGAAATCGAAAAATCAACAAAACAATAATATTGTTCTCATTTTCCTGTGCGAAAAAGTTTTTATTGATTAGGTACTTGCTTTTTCACGGTGATGGATTTTTACAAAATGTTACTTAAACCTGCCCCAGTGAATGAAGAAAATTTATGGAAAATATTTTGATTGATTGGTTGAACCGTTCGGATTTTTATTCTGTACAAACAAACAAAAAAAAAAAAAAAAAAACAAAATAACGTTGGGAATTATATATAATATTTATTGATCGGTAGGGGGGGCTTCGTATAATTTTGCCCCGGGCATCTAAACGGCCCTGTTCCACAATACTGTTATGCAACTTGACTTTAGTACCTATATATATATATATTATTGAGATTAATATCATTGTTGTTGTTTTGACGTGTATTTTTTTTATATATATAGGTAGTTTTCAAAATTATTTTCACATTGCATTGAAATAGTATTAAAAATAAAAATTAATGTGGTAATATGTACATCAAAAATGTAATCCAAAAAATTATACTTCAAAAGTATTCCGAATGAGAATGAATCTGCATATACCAATCTGTGGCTTGCTGTGCAGGTCTGTGGATAATATGATTATGATTATAATCATAATATACGAATATATATGCATGATGCCTATATAGGTTTATTATATAGATATTATTTATTGTTAATATATTATATTTTTATTATGATAATATAATATCAAATTTATTATTGGTACTTGAAAGTATGCTTATATATTTGCATGCTGCAGACTGCAGCTGTGCGTGGATCGTTGAGCTGTCGAGGTTAGCCACTTTCGTCGGTCGGCCATATCCGTTTGATTTATATATTTTATCCAATGAACGATTTTTCAGTTGATCGTATATTTTACCGCAATATCGCCCTCTCCAACAAAAAAAACGTCACCGTCACTATACATAATACCTATACAACTTCCTACCTATATATACTACTTATATTAATTTATTCGGATTAATTAATTAATTATTTTTTTTAACCAATATGGGTATAGCGGATTTAAGAAAAGTCATTATTAGAGGGAGGATAATAGGGGAGGGGGTAAAAATCGTTTTTATAATTTATTGCATGGATATATAATTTGGAACAAGTTGCAACCCCGTCGCCTGTGATGCCCTACGCGGCGGAGATGAAATTTACGCACTAAAAAAAAAAAAAAATACATTACCGTCGGAAAAAAAAAATAAACAATAGAAAATAATTATTTTAACCTGAGACAATGTGAATGAAACAATAATTTTTTTTTTTTTTACTTTATTATACATATTATTTTAATAAGAATTCCACGGGGAAAATTTTGTACACGTTTTTTTGGAAAACCGCACGTGCCAACTAATGCCTCAATTCCGGTGTCAGAAATCACACTTGCGGAGCCGTACATGATTACATAGTATAAGATATCGTTATAAATATGTTGCTATTTATTTATTTATTATTAATAATAATATACTATAAACAATAATAATAATTTTTTAATTATTGGTTTTCGAATATGCATTAAACTACTAAAAAACAATTATAATATACTAATAATTATAATTAGGAATATAGGTACTTCTCGTTAAAAAAATTTAAACATAAAAACAGCATTATTTATGTTAAAATCAATACATTCTTTGCTACACTCGGAATCTATAAAATAAAATAATAATTGGTGTATAAAATATTGTGACCATTTATTAATTAACTATATAAATAATTATAAAAATTATACTATAATATTATATTATTAAATAAAAACTGTATCATAATAAATATATTATAATAATTATTAATGTATTATTATATTATAATATTATTTATACTCTGTTATCACGTATTATATATTTGATAACCTGTTTTATTAATCTGTGTTAATATTTTGGCTCTGCCAATCCACCGTAATCGAGGTATTAGTTGGCACGTTGGTTGTACCTACGCATTACATAATATTTTTTACGATAATATCTTCTACTTTTGGTTCTTTACTCTTTCGTAGACACTTGAAGGCTTTGACACGAATTGATCGTTGTGATTTTGGTATAAATTTTAAACTACTTTACTCGAAAATTAAATAGATAATATTCATGTTTCATTATGGAAATATTATTACCCATATATTTTGAGGAAATGTGGCTATAATATCGATCATCTAGTTCAAGACAGCAAAAAACTCAAAAAGTATTATAAAAATCATGAGCAATTATATATTTTTCTAAAACGAAAAAATAGTGGTTTATCGATTTATCAATAATTTATCTAATTTTGATTGTGTTATTGATATAATTAAAAGAAAATTTCAGTGCAGCAGTTAAATATCGTTTTTCAATTTCATTTTATTTTTTGCAATTTATTGTTGCAGTCTTAAACTGGATGGTTGGTATACATAAATATAGGCACGCAGCTGCAAACAGTGAAACATTGAAAATATAATATTTAATAAAAAAAGGTTCAAACTTTAAAGGTTATAGTATATACAATAAAAAGTTATATATGGATGCAAACGAATTCAATATGTGCAATATGTATTTCTATAAATCGAAAGTTATTAAAAAAAGGAATTATTGGTATTGTCATACAGTTTATAGTAGTCGTAAAAGTAAATATAATATAGTGAGGTAAGATAGTAATAGCGTAACAAAAAGAGACTCAAAACTATATTACGAGAAACAAAAAAAAAAAAAACAATATAATATTTTAAAGTTACAAAAATGTAAGGAAAGATACAAATAATAGGAAATAGTAACAATAAACACAAGAAAGCAACAGTATTAGGAAAAATAATAAATTCTATTGTATTTATAGGTAATATTTTCAATTACAAACGTTTTCACTTTTCATGGCATATAGTTATCACCACCACTATAGATATATTAGGACTCTCACATTATAAGGATTTTTCAAGATGTTTAAAACGGTTTTGTGATTCGATACATGGTGTGTTTTACATGGTGAGATTGAAAAATATAAATATTTAAATGAATTCGATATATATTGCAAAAATAAAAAGTAGACATAAGTATATTCTGAAAATGTATTCATAAAATATAAAACAGAAAAATGTTATTGTGTGACATTTTCGTCGTATGCAATTTCAAAAGAGATAGAATTGATTACAATGCGTGATGCAAAAGCGCAAAAAGCCTTAAAATGCTCCATTACTGAATATGTTTTGTAATGTAACCATAATAATCATAAACAATTAGACAATATAGACTAGTGGGATGGGGTAAAATTCATAATTTTTAACATAGTCGATGAATTTTATGTTAGAAAGTAAATATGACAAGTGAGAACACAAATTATCAGTGGTTTCTGTAATAATCACGAATATATTACTTCCATTTTCACAACAATTTCCTTATTACTATTTTTCATTTTAATATAAGTATACTAAATCATACCTAATATATTTTGAACTAGAAGTTTGAGCGAATAGTAAAAAGATTTGGAAGGACCATAGTCCACCCAAAACTTCAACCTTTCTATTTTTATCTACGAGTTCCATACCCAAAGGTACCTATACAACATATCAATCCTCAAATTAAAAATGTTTCACTATTATTGACTGGTTAATATAGTTGCTCTAAATGTTAACATTTTTCGAGAACAACGAATAAAATACCGAGTTTACTTAGCACTAGGTACCTACATCTCAGTAAAATAGAGTTGGTTATAATCTAATATTTGGATTTATTGTGGGATATAATGGCAAAGAAAATATCTCAAGAAATCTATTTAAATGAACAACATTTTTTAATTTCCTAATGCTTATTGAAAAGTATAATAATTGAAAACAATTTATAAGTAAGGACACTTAATTTAAGGACGTTAAAACTAATAAACGTAAAACAACAATATATTAGTCGAAATAAATTATTGTAAAACAAACCACAGGTGTGTTATTGGCGTGTATCAATGACAATAATAATATTATTGATCATTGTTTTTGGTAAATGTTTCGTAATTAAATTACATCGGTACATTTTTAGTTTACAAACATATTAAAGCTAACGCATTAATCCAGGGTCGTCTAGAAAAAGGAAGGTTCGACGGGTACAATTTAGTTTCAGGCAATCGACTTTCAAATGACTCCGCAGACTTAATATATATATAGTAATTGCAATATGTTATATGCATATATAATAAATATAGAATATACACGAATGTTTTGCTTCGAACACATTTAAGTATTATTCTCTGGAGTCCATATATTATAGACTACATAGCTATTATAGGAATCTATACGACTATACGACATTAATGGGCGTCACTGTTTTCTGCCAAAATCGACCTCTTTATCGTAAAAAGCGATAACGTACCAATTACACATTTCCATCTTCCGCCAAAATGAAATTATGAACATTTTTACATTTTGCTAAGCCATTATACTATATTATATGTCGTATCACTCCCGATTTTCAAGGGTTCATTTTGTAGGAAATTTTAAGTAAAAAAAAAAAAATGACTATAACAATTAACGAGTGTTTAAGCTTAAAATTTTAAAAGTTAAAATTACAAGTGATTTTTATTATGTCAGAAAATTTTCATTTTTGTTGTTTTTCATGTATTTACAAAAACCGTATTGGACATAATATTATAATTTTGCATTTCCCATTATTTATCAACTTGAAAATTTCGTAGGAATTAATGAAACAAAATATAAATTATAAAAACACATATTATAGTCGATTTTAGATTCGTGCACTTTTATACGTTTTATGAGTTACTAAAAAAATCGGTTTTAAACTTTTAAATGACTATAAAAATCTTTAAAGAAATTATTGTATCGAAAAACGACTACCTACTCATGGATCTCTAGATAATGTTGATATCTATCATTAATTGTTTTATGTTTCATAGTTTTAAGACGTATCATGTATGCAGTATAATAAGTTGATAAAAATGAGAAATGCTAATGCGAGTTTTTCATTGAAAATCTGTAATTGCGATTGCCACGTCCTCTTATGATGAATTTATATATAATTATCCTCGTATATTCTGTTATCACTTGTGACGATGAAGAGGGAGAAGTAGAGGGTTATTATCTCTCAGTTATTATGCTGGCGGATTAATAATATAATTTCCTTCCCCCCTGATAAAATATATAATTATATACGTATGTTATAAAATTGTTTCAATTTATTTGTTATCTATTTAATAATAACAAAATTTGTTTTTATTTTATTATTTGAAAATATTGACTTGACACAGTGGTATATATATTTTTCTATCGTCTTTTCGATTCTCGAAAATTA
The DNA here is from genome assembly GCA_025469235.1 of Pemphigus obesinymphae. Lineage (NCBI taxonomy): Eukaryota > Metazoa > Arthropoda > Insecta > Hemiptera > Aphididae > Pemphigus > Pemphigus obesinymphae. The sequence continues at coordinate 5,750 of JAIPRL010003996.1, read as the reverse complement.
TATAGTAATTTTATATTTGAAAACAAAGGTAAATAATTGCATTCGTAAAACGATTCTTAGTATAATTAAAGTACCTAAATACTAAATAATAATAAATACAAAAATATTAAATAATATTTTGTTATACCTAATAATAAAATATGGTGCCCACTATATTTTACAAATTTAGCATTATAGAAAACGAAACTGTTTTAAATTTAAAATATCTAAAAATTATAGTTTTTTAAATTACACTGAAATGATCAAAATTGATTTCATCATTGTTATATTTGTGATCGTTATTTTATGTGTAGATATTAAGCATTATAGATCATTATGAAAGGAGTTAAAATAAATTTTAAAAGAAAGAATCAAATTAATTAAAAGAAGACATCTTTAAGACAATTTTTAATACCTTTTAAATATAATTAAAGTAACGTATGAATAAAACCTACCTGTATTTAAATGTTTAGGTGGAACACTTGGAATTATCAATTTTATAATATATTTTTTATTCAAATTTTAAGTGTTTGAAATTATTATTTTTCAAATGGTTATATATGATTGAACACTTTGTTTTTATTTTAGATGGTACCTATAAGATATAATACCTACATTTTATATAAACTAAATTATTATTGTTATTTGTTATTCTATCTATTCAATTGGTAAATTATAATTTTATTACAATAACCACCTACAATATATATTATTAAAACAAATAATTTTTACATATTTTGTTATTTTGACATTTAAAAATAAGTTGATAAGTTTTTTCCAGTATCGTTAAAAAATAATGGTCATGGTTAATGGTTATTTTATGTTTTTTTTAATATTTCACCTCCCTCATATGAAAAATAGTTTTTGCTTCTCTGGCTGATATAGACACATTTTTGGGAAGACTATCATTTTCCATGTACGATATTCCGATATACACATTTAATAAATGAATGATTCACCTATATTAATTACAAATAAATTATATATATATATCGTTATTTTTAAATAAATCCAATATGTATGTGCATATTATGCGAATTTTTCTAAAAATTATTAAAATTACATTTTTAAAAGTTGGAGTTGATAGGTATCTATAATCATATTGTAATAGTTCGTTTCGGTTTGTGTTCAAATAGACAATATGATAAGTTTGATTAGATTGTTGGGTGATAATAATCAATGACATAAATCGACAATCAACTTAGTAAATATCGAATTCCAAATAAAAAAACTGTCAACATGCATGTATATAATTTCATGGTAATCAGAAAAATATTCCCAATACAATTTTAATTATTTTTTATAGGTATATAAAAAATGTTTCTTGGTACCTACCTAAAAAACTTTGATATTAAATTGAATATATTTTTTTCAACATACTTAAACGAACACAAATTTACTATACCTAGTTATTAAATTATACTCATAGATATTTTAACTAGAAAATTTGGTAAGTTACAGTACAATAAATGAACTAAATATAATTAAGTAAAACATTTAAGAATAACTTAACTTTAATATTTCAATAATATCTATTATTTTTTAATTAATTATTTGATCGACTATTAATTTATATGGTATTATTATATAGGTGCGTACATTTCTAAATATTTTATTATTAGTTGGGATTTCATAATAATGTGTAAGAAATTATCAACATTTAAAATGGTAATTTTTATTTTGGCAAAAAATGGAAATACACATGAATACTGAATAGGTATATATAAATATGTTATCTGTTTAAATTATTCCCGGAAACAGCACGTACCTATTTTAATTATTATGATATAATTCATTACATACCGTATATGGGTATAAATGTAGATTTATAAATCATAAAAATATTTAATACATATTTGTTAATTGATATTTAATATTTAATAATTTTAATGTTGATATCCTATATGTAGGTAATAGGAGTCTGGTGTACCAAGTACCTACTTATACTTGATGATATTAGGTACGTTTAAAATTATATTATTTTAGTGTTTCTCATTTTATAATATAATACATAGGTACAGAGTGGTTCAAATTGTATACATGATAATGGAAATTTAATAATTCTGTAATTTATATATGAATCGCTAACTGCGGTCGCAGAAGGGGGATAAGTCCACTTTTTCTTATTTTTCAGGAGAAACAAAAAATGAAATAACTTTTAAAATATTTATATACATATACAATGTTTAAATTAGTGTATTATATTTTTAATCGGTTATAACTCATAAGTTATAACAACATTTTATCTATTTTAATAGAACTGATCTGGAAGTGAAGTTTTAACATCCAGAGTTTTTAAGTCAGTTAGCTTTTCTTACAGATTTGACTAATCATCTTAACAGTTTAAACTTGAGTCTTCAAGAAAAAAACCAGACTGTTTCAGATTTGATTGGAATAATTAATGGATTTCGAAATAAGCTGAAAGTGTTCAAACATGTTATGTTAAATAAAAACTTGACACATTTCCCTAGCTGTTTGCAAATACCTAGCAGAAGAATTCAATGATAAAGTCCTTAATGAGTTTTCAAGCTGCAGTTCACAAATTAACAAATTATTGATGAATTCAATACAAGTTTTGAGAAAATTGAAAGTCTCAAAAGCAGTATACTGCTTTATAATAATCCTCTTGGAGCTACTATTGAAGACCAATAACCTGACCTACAACTTGAGTTGTGTGATCTTCAAGCTGTCATGTTCCTAATGATTATGCAAGAAAATGAACCTGATTTTTTCAAATTGCTGTCTGAAGAAAGATTTCAAAATTTTAGAGATTTTGGACTGAAAATGATGTCTATGTTCGGAAATCACATATATGTGTGAATGTGTATTTTCCTCAATGAAATGTGTAAAAAAACAAGCAATACAAGAGCAATCTTATTGATTTTTCTTTACTTCATCCCATGAGATTATCATCTACAACTGGGCTGGAGGTGGACATTCGTTCATTGGTGGATGCAGCCGGTCGATCAGTCTTCACATTAAATACTTATTTTAATTTTATTGCTATTTTTATATCCTAAAAATATTTTGTGTTTATATATTCCATATTTGTAAAATATAATTAAGCAGTAAAAATAAATAATAATAATAATAATAAAAATATTTTTTTATTTTAATTGTGATTTTACATTACATTGATATTTATTGTAACTTAAAAGAAATATTACTATATGGCCCGTAACTAAATTCAAGGTTTTAGTAAAATTGTGGCCATTGATGCTGTACAAGTTGGACACCCCTGATCTATACTATACCTATTACCTACTATACAGCTATAAAACCCACATAGAATAGAATTATTTAGTAAACGTATGTGATAATTGAATATTCTAATTCATAAATATTTAAAAAACATTCAACATATATTGAAATAATAATATTTTAAAGGGCCCGAAACATCTGCGATTTTTAAGGGGTTCTGTAAAAGCAATTTTTAAGAAATTTTAGGTAAAAAAAAAATCTAACAATTTAGAAATATTTAGGTATATTTTAAAAGTAATATAAAAACAGCTCCATATTTTTATTGTTGTGTAATCACGATATTCCTGCCTAAATACATTATGGCATTTTGAAAAGTCAGATTTAAAATCTGAAAATAGATTTGAATTTGTCTGCCTGTCTTCTAGAAATCGATCGAGACATTTTTCTTTTATACTACAGAATTAAAGATTGAAATATAATCAATGTTCAAAAATTTAGACTTTTAACGATAGATAACATAGCCAAAAAAAGATCTTCCTCGATCGATCCCTAGAAGACTTGACAAATTCAAAACAGTTTTCAGAACTGAAATCCGATTTTTCAAAGTTCTACAGTTTTATCCCATTTTTAGGTTGATTTTATATTGGCCCCTTAAAATGAGTTCTTAACAAAAAGGGTCAAAAAGCAAAAAAAAATTTTAATCTCTAATAAACGTAGATAATGTTATAATGACTTTTAATTAAAATTAACATCAGACAATTAGACACCCTAATATATACCCTCCCGCCTATTTGAAAATCCTGCAGAGCACGCCACTGGGGTTACTTATTAAATTTCTTTAAAAATGTTTATTGATATACATTTCTTTTTAATAATATTGAATTAACTGGTTTTTTTTTTTAAATTTTACGTTAGAATTTCCAGTATCTATAATACATATATTGAACACATCGAAAATCTATATCGTCAAGCTCTCTTAAGTCTTAATATCCGCACATATTATGCTAAATTAATAATTAATAATTATAATACGTTATTTGTTGTTTATCTAATACTTAACAGGCAATATAACAAAATTACATTACGCCGAAAAAAAATTTGACGTCCAGTTCAAAATTAATGTTAAAACACTTTTTACCTATCTGTTATAGTAACTATCTTTGTTAGTCAATATTTTGTAAAAGCATTGTCAGATCGTCTTTAAAATGTTCTCCTCTTAAAAATTGGTAATAGGTGTTTAAACTCAAATTTTAACCTAAACTGTTGTAAACTATATAGCTAGTTAGTATATTATAAATAAAAAAAGTGCTCGAAATAAATAATTAAATATAATATATTTATAATTATATTATTGTTATTGTTATATCATTATCATTATCGAAGTAATAATGTAATTTAAAGCTAATTTATATTTTAGATAATATGCAGTATATATGTATATAGATAGGTACCTATAGTAGCTATTAATATCCAACATTATTGTATTTTTGATATATTAAAATTTTCATCGATATTCATTATAACTGTCAATTTAATATTTCTTCAGTATATTCAAATACAAGTATTTAAATTTTGTAAAAATACTTAAAAAAAAATTACGTTTATTAATGCCATAAAAATGTTAAGTAATAGCTAATATTTTTTTTTACTATATTAAAATAGATAGATAAAAATATGTATATTCGCATATACAAAAAATATGTTTAATGTTAAATAAATTTCATAGAACTTCAATAGACAATTTATATAGGTATATTGGATGTATTAATATATGTAATACATAATATGTGGGTTTAGTTATAGACATGAATTTACGATATGCACAACACAGAGATCGCAGATATACATTTCATAATTTCATATTATACTACTTAGTATATGGTATATGTTATATAATATCACGATGGATATATAACTCACTGGTTAAACTAAAAACATAGATCACGGTTATATAATATAATAATGGGATTTAAATATAAATTCGGCTTATATACAAGTAACGACAATAATATGTTCTGAACATATATATAGGTACATATACCTATATATAACATTTAGCACCATGCGGTAGGCCAATAATTCGTCTGCCGTAGAATTTATATATCAATAAAATATTTATCAACAAACGAAATCGTTGAATTTTTATGAAAAATAAAATAAAAAATAATGTTTATCAATTTTTTTTTTTTTTTTTGCGTTTTCCACTCCATATACAAAATCATCGAGCCATGATAATAATTTATTATATCTCGTCTGCCGCACATACAGAAACCAGCCATTGTCCTTTATAATTATCTCCGACAAAAGGTCTGGTTTTGGGTCACCGTATATACTGCAGCGGGACAAGCGGCCTCGTAAAAAGGACGATAATATTGTCTATATACGAGCTGTTTACAAAAGCATATATTCTGCAGTCGGCGAAGTTAATCAATGTTTGCCGTTTTGATAATAATAATAATAATAATAATAATAATCAAGGGCGTCCATCTAAGAAAACTCAGGGGGGGGCGAAATTAACGTCATAAACCAAAAACCATATATAAGATATTTTATTTTATAAATTTACATTA